>CAJGYO010000012.1:83013831-83158305 GCA_904845875.1 Miscanthus lutarioriparius | reverse complement strand
GACTACCTTGGCACATGGCGTTGGCGACGTAGTGCCACAGTCCAACTTCCCCTTGTGCCATGTGAGGACGGAGGGCCGCAATCACGTCAGGACATGCACCTATAGCTTGGGAAGCGGTGTGAGTTTGTCAGTGGCACATACACAAGGACAACAAAATCAGAGTGAGAATGGTGCAGCAACCATGGTCAATTACCTTGACAGTCCTTACATACAAATCAAGCTTGTATAGAAAAGAACAGAATGGGAACGCATAATATTAAATTGGTGCAAGTAGATATTGAGAAATATAAGCGAGTTACCGAAAATGTTTAGCTATGAATTAGGTATAATAATAGGCCTTACCTGCAGCACTTCTACTTTGGCTACCTTGCTGGAGGATCTTCCTCTCCACCTGAAACAAATGTTGGTAAAAGGAAAAGTTATAACACTCTTTCTGAATGATACAAAATAGAAAAGTCCAGCTCTTAGAACTAATTATTTCATGCATGTATAATTTCATTATACTTTCTATATGTGAGCGTTATATGCAGCCAGAGTAGTCTAGAAACCTATAAATGTACTGCTTTCCAGAAAAGATAAGGCGAACAAAACAATTGTTACTATGAAAAGAAACTACAGAAACGGAGGCCTTCTAAGTTCATCACAGTTTCAGTACCTCTGGTCATCCAAAAATATAATAAACATTTTACAGCAGAAAAACCACCATACCTTCTCCATAATGAGCAGCTAATGTACATGCAGGATTCCCTACACCTGAAAAATTCTATCTCTTTGACTTCTATCAGGCTTTGCCACTATTTTACAGCAACGACAAAGGGCATCATTTGGTCTATTGCAACAAGGTTGATAGATGAATGAATAGAAGCCAACTTTTTCATGCAACACAAACTTCCTTGATGAACCATCTATCACAAAAACCTAATGCATCCTGAGCAAGATGCTGAGTACTGGTACTAATCCAAGCAAAACCTCTCACCCACAAAATGTAGATCCAAGCAAGAGAATGCAATAATTATTACATCTTTACCATCAAAGATGCTCTATAAATCACCAATTAATGCAAATGATAACACCATACTTACCATCTAATCTTAATTTTCAAGGTCCCAAATGGTCCTTTTCCACATAAAGAACTGGGCTGGTCATCTATTTCTTTACCATCCACAAGATGCTCTATAAATCACAGCAACTAAGCACGAAGATAATCGAACGAATATCACCTCAGAAAGACCAAAGAAAGCAAATATGCATCACACATAAGTATATAATAGAATAAAGTTAACAAGAGATTGTAACTGGATAAGGATATACAGGTTGTACCAACGTTATCTTTTATCAAGTTAGTGTCTATACTAATCTCTATCTCTATAACTAAATAAAAGCTTAAAAGCGACAAGTCATCATCATCTACCGGCAACTACCTAATTAAAGATGTTTGAGGATTAGTGTCCATTTCTTACTTTCAAAGGTTTCAAAGTGATCTACAAAGTGGATGAGGTGCAGACACATGGCCCTCATTACGCTGTGTGGATGCTATAGGGCCTGCCTGATGGTGGAGGAGTGCTTCCCAGTAATCGATGGCGGAGAGTGGCCCCACTGATTGATGGCAATGGTAGCTCGATTGATGATCTCTAATCAAGCTTGTACGCCTGCCTCTTTCCTAAAAAAGTAACAGTAGAAATTAGATGCTTTGGCTTTTCCAAAGTGGGAATATGCATGAGCTCCTGAAACACATTATGCAACAAATCTTGATTTACAGCTAGGAGCAGTAAGCATATGTATAGTGCCAAAAAAATGGATGCAAGGGCAAGTTTGTATAGCTTTCTGTTGAATAAATGGTAGTAACTCAGTCAACATTTGAAGAAGGACAGCAACATTCCAGCCGCTTGTTCTCCTAAATAAAGATGGATGCAAACTAAGAAGGTTACAAATAAACTTCATGATGGTTTATGACTTATACAAGGAACAATCTTTGGAAGTGCATCTGAAACTATCTTTATAGTCTGCAAAGGCTATAGGAATGAAGACGATGAGTGCTTTTCCTTTCACATCATAGAACCCAAAAGGAGATTGTTACCGTGGTATGTGGACACCTCAGCCTCCCAGCCTGCTAAGCTTGTGCAACCTTAAGAACTCTAATCAGAGCATCGTTGTCCTGTGGTAGCTCCAATCCTAAATCTTCTCCAAAACCAAAACCTGAAATACCAATGTGTTTGGGCCGAGCGTGAGGTCAAAATCTTGGCCTGAACAAGCAACACACAGTACACAAAAAAATCAATACAAAAGATTCACAATTCATATGATCGCAGGAAAACATTTACGGAAATCTCCATAGCCCAGTCAAATAAGTAACAAAAAAGGTCCCAAATGAGCCACAGGAGGCTTGCCTCTAGTTTACAATACTTGGCCTTCTCTAAGCAATACTGTCATCGCTCAACGGCCAACGTTTTGTCCAAGATATTACAAATGCAGTAATGCCAGGCTAGGAATTCAGATCGCAAGAACATGAGTAATGCTTTTTACAAATGTTACCAATCTGTGAAGATTTGAGCTTGTTATGTAAATATAAATTACTTATAGCCTGACATCACTGATGAAGCAATAATATTGACACAAAGGACACTGAAATGCCTGGTTATCAATCACAGGTACCCCTCATCAAGGCAGTCCTTTGGCTTTCTTTAAACCCCAAACTTCAGAAATGAGATCGTAGATGGAATAGGAGGGAAGAGTGTATTAAGGTTACACTTCACACGGAATGGATTTGATGAAGACCTGTCCTCGAGGCAGTTACAGATCACAGGGTGAGCTGTCTGGATGTAAAGCGAGGCCACTCGGCTCCACTGGCGGCTTCGCCGGACGGGATGCGGCCGCCCCGCCACTGGCCGCTTCGAAGCTTCTCACGAGTGGTGAAGGCCCGATGTTGAGGGGGCCCTAGGGTTCCATCCGAGGCCCAGGGGGATGTTCTCTAGGGTAGGCGTTGGCGCAATGGCGTATAAGGCTGGCGGCTTGGCTAGCCTCGGGCGATGCACGCAGTGCAAGGGCAGGTGAGGGGTGACGATGGGGGCACGGTGGATCACGGAGCCGGGCAGATGAATCATAGGAGCGGGGTTTGTTTCCTCCTTTTAAAAATCACCGGAGCGACGTTTATTTTCTTCCTTTGAATTTTGTTTGCAAGGGATGGGCGTAGGAGCGAGGGGTGGGATCCATTGGCAGTAACCATGGACCCACACGTTGGAATGTCGCACCAAAAGTGTCCACGCTTTGTTCTTTTTAGTTGTAGGAGAAACACAACATGGTACCACCCAGCAGCCATGGCCTACCTGATGGTGAATCAAGCGGTAGCCGGTCAAAGCGGCCGTTCAGGTGCATTGGAGAGGGAAGATGGCGGCAGGCAAACGGCTCATGGTGTGTGTATGGCGAGGCCGCACGGAGCTGTTATGTCAAACTGTGGCACGGCGCAGAGAATTTTTTTTCGCCAGGATGTCCCCTACCATCCCACTGGCCACGCCTAACACTAAGAGAGAGACACCTGAAACCTGAAGTTGTGTTAATTTCAGATTTCAGGCCAACGATAATAAAATGCGGTGATCAGGTGATGACAAACCAACTCTGATTGATCGATCGTGAATATGCCGATAGAGAGGTGAACGGTGGCCTCCACAGTCCACACCACAGTATTTGGACACGTGGAGCCGGGCTCCTGATCCGCTGTAGAAACCTCGTAGGTTTTTTGAGGGAACAGAGGGCCGTGAGCCCCTACAAATTTTATTAAACGTAAACAAAAAGAGTACAACAAACCAAAGAAGCAGAAATTAAAAGAGAATTTAGAGAGGTGTTACAGGAGAGTAGAGGAGACCACAGAGACTACAAAGAGTAAACTTAAGAAACAAAAGAAAATAAGACTGAGACACTGATCAATTACAAGCTTTGGATCCATTGCTCAAAGGAGAACTTGAGGCTAGCTTTTACCCTTAGGGAGACTAGATGAATTTCGTTGAAGAAAAGAGCATGCAATCTTGAATGTTGACTTGATTGTTGTTAAAGATTAGTTCATTTCTGGCTTTCCAAATTACCCAAGCGCATTGATGACAGCAACCATAAAGAATTAGGAGTGAAGTTGATCTTTGATGGCCCTTATGTTTTTGAATGAGTCTTCATTTGGTACTGTTGCCAGATTCAAAATCCCCAACACCACTGTGCAAAGGGGCAATTTCAAAACAAATGCTCAACAGTTTCTTCTATCAATAGAGCATAGATTTCACAACTGTAAGATTCCAATTCCATTTTCCTGCTTCGAGGATATTTCTTGTACTTAGTCTGTCCTTGAGTAAAAGCGAGCAAAATACTTATGCTTCAGTTGATAGTTTGACTTCCAAATCCATTTGTAGGCTGGATCAATTTCTTGGTGTCCAAGTAGCTTTTTATGCTGCTGCAGATTTGAATTTGACTGAGCCTCCCTAAATAAGACCAAAACACCATTATCATCCCCCAAATGCGTGTCAGTCATTATTCGTTGAATGCTCATCATCTGATCAAAAGCTTCTTCAGATAAAGGCAGGTTGACCATGTCAGAGATCAATTCCTGATTGAAAGCCCTTTTGATTGTTATGAGCTTGTTCTTTGCAAAGGAGTATATATGGGAATTGTTGTTCAAGAGTTTGAGCAGACCATGTATCCTTCCAGAAAAAAAGGAATGACCATTTTTAATTTTGAATGACTACCATTTCTTTGTAAGTGGGCAGCAACTTTAAGACATCTCTCCACCGAAATGAGCCCTTCTTCACCCTGTCCAGGAAGTTTATCATTTTTATAATGTTTTCTCCCACACTAGGTCTACCCAAGGAATATCCTTCTTATTGTAAAATTTATCCAGGTTCTTCATCAGTAAGGCTTTGTTTTGAAGCTCAAATTTATCACCCCTAGGCCTCATTCTTCTTTTGAATTGCAAACCATCTCCCAGGCTGCCTTTGGAAAACTACCACCATTTATGTTTTGATCCCCTCCATAGACAGCTCTTTCTGAACTTGTCAATCTGTTTTATTACTGCCTTGGGCAGTTCTAGAGAGCACATGGTAGGTTGGCAAGGAGGACAAAACTGCATTGGTTATTTGAAGTCTGCCAGCATGATTAAGCATTGATGAGACCCCACCAAGTCTTGTTTCACACTTATTAACTAATGGAGGTAATCACTGAATTTTGGCTTAGTTATTCCAAGGGGAATTCCAAGATAAGTGAAGGTGAGAGTTCCCTTGGTGAAACCAAAAGTTCTGGCTAAAAGGTCAAGCCTTTCCTCTGAGATGTTAATTGGAAGCATCATAGATTTATTATAATTCACTCTGAGTCCTGTTGATTCAGAGGAGTTATACAGCAGAGTTTTTAGGAAAAAAGGCTGTCTTGGGTCACCTTCCATGACGATAAGGGTATCATCAGCATATTGAATTATGGGAAAATCACTAGCTGCCTGCATTGGAATGGGCAAGTTGAGCAGTCCCATTTGCTTAGCCTTGTTGATCAACACTTGCAGGTAATCAGCAGCTAGGACAAAAAGAAGGGGTGACAAAGGGTCACCTTGCCTCACCCCTCTCTTACAATGAAAAGTTTTCCCTGGCACTCCATTCAAAAGGACAACAGAAGTCCCAGAAGAGAAGATATCTTTCATCCATGAGATCCATTTCTGCCCAAAACCTTGTGCTTCCATTAAAGTTATCATGGCTTGATGCTCAATTTTGTCAAAAGCCTTTTCAAAGTCAAGCTTTAAGATGACAATCTCCTTTTCTGACTGATGACAGAAATGAATGTATTCAAAAAGCCTAAGCAATGCAGTCCTGTATAGTTCTTGATTTGATGAACCCATATTGATTCTTGTGCACCAAAGGTATGATTGTTGCCTGCAAACCTATTTGCCAGTAATTTGGTCAAAGTTTCATTGAAGAATTTAGCCAAGAAATTGGCCTGTAATCATTCACATATGTAGCATTTTAGTTTTGGTATCAGTGTAATGTGAGAGGAGTTTATGCTCTATAGACAACAACTGTTATCATCGAAACTTCTGCACAGATCATAAAAGTCTTTCTTTATCACTGTCCAGGATGCTTTCATAAACTCACTGTTAAAGCCATCAAGACCTGGAGATTTGTTATTAGCAAAAAGATTTGATGATGTTATCATTCTCATCAGAAGTGGCAAATTCAGGTTCCTCTGCATCAGATCTTCTAGGTTAATAGTGAATCCTTTGAAATCAGAGATTCCCATTCTTTTGCTTGAATTCTTCCCACAATAAGGCTTCTTTATCCTTGTGACTTATGACTATTACCTGATCTCTGTTGGTCAACTCATTTATTAATTTGCTTCTATGTCTTATTGTAGCATTTGTACGGAAGAAATGTGTTCCTGAATCCCCCAATTGAACCCACTTAATGTTTCCTCTTTGTTTCCAGTACAATCTTTTGCTTTTCTAAAAGGCTTAGAAGGTGGTCTTCCAGCAGTCTTTCGAAGTTCCATTCAGGCAGACTCAAATCTCTGTCATCAGCTAAGACTTCTAAGAAAAGAATAGTGATCCTGACATTTGCAATAGTTGTTTTCAGATTTGTCATGGATGCCTGCCAATCTCTGAGACATTTTCTAAGCCTTTTCAGTTTTGCTATGATTAGTTTAGCTTTGTCACCTTCATTTGTAGGAATATCTTAGTTTTGTGTTAAAATACTCTGATAATCCCTGGTGCTTAAGCCAAAAATTTTAAATCTGAAGACTCTACTTCTTGGAATTAAGGTTGAGATGCTAACCACACAAGGACAATGATCAGAAGGGATCATGTCAAGTGCTTTAGCAGAAGTACTTGGGGTATGAAATGGCCCAACTACTAGAAGTGAAAATCCAATCTAGTTTTTTCTAGTAATGGGAGGGTTGCATGTTGGACCAAGTGTGCCTTCCTCCTCAGAATAATCTCATTGATGCCCAATTAACTAATAGCAGCATTAAATCTGAAAATCTCTGCTAGATCCTCCAGGCTTATTTCTGTCTTCCAGTTTCCTTATTAGATTAAAATCACCCAAGACTATCCAGTCAGTGTCAGGAGGCATCTGGACATTTTTGAACCAGTTAAGAAAGAGACCTTTCCCTTCAGTTATCCATGGACCATAGACACAAGTGAGCTTCCATTTGGAGTTATCATACCTTGAACTAAAATCAATGGTTATAGCATAGTTGTTACTAGAAGATCTAGCACCAGTGAATAAGGATCCTTTCTAAGCTATCAGAATACCCCTCAAGGCCCCCATAGATGGCAAGAAATCAAAGGCATCAAAGGATGGAGGACAAATTTTCCTCAGAAAGGGATGTCAAAACTTTCTTTCTTGGTTTCCTGAAGGCAAAAGATGTCACACTGGGCTTCAAAGATTTTATTTTTGATAGGGTCCCATTTCAAGGATGAGTTTATCCCTCTTACATTCCAGGTCATCACTTTCCAACTTCTATTAGAATTCTGATTCATTGCAGACATTTTAGGCAAGAAGCAAAAACAGATACATCAGCAAGAGCCATCAGATGCTCCTCTTCTTGGCTACTGGCTCCACTTTTCCTTTCTTCCTCAATAGCTAATCATCTATGAGCTCTTCAGGCACCATACTACAAAACTGCACACCAAGGTTCCTTATTACTTTGGTGGACAAGGTTGGGGGGTTGGTGGTGGAGGGTTACAGGAGGTGCATTTTTTACTAGGACAGCCAGCAGATTTAAAACCGTTATTTCCAGATTTCACCCTGTCACTCCTGCGTACATGAGTTTCTAGCTGAGGAGTTGGCCTTCTGGAGGATTTTCTCTTCTTTGTACCCCCATTTGAAGGGATGAGTCTAGGACCTGATTGTCAGTTATCTCAATGTGCATAGTTTGTTTCCCCTCCATGCTCATTACTGCAGGGTTTGTAGAAGATGTCTCAGCAAAGCAAGGTGAACTAGCATTGCCGGGAAATTCCATGGGGATAAGCAGTGATACATTATCAGAGTTTTCTGCCAAGTACTTAGGAGCTTTGGAAGTCAGGAAATCTTTGGCCCATCCAAAGTTGTCTGGAGATAACAACAGTGATGAGAAGAAATAAAACTAATTAGTGGGGACTGTGATAGTGAGCCTTCCAGGATTACCTTGGCCAAAAAAAGCTCCCCATAGCTTGGAGGATTCCAATGCCCTTTGCCTGACTTCTCTTTCTATGAAAACTGGGTCAAACTGCAGATTTGGCATCAGTGCCATTCCAACTTGCAGCTGCTGCTCATTGAGTTCTTCCCCATGCTCTGGCAACTGCTGCTCATCTATGTCCAGATTCTCAGGAAGCCCAAGACCATCTACTACAGCAGGGTTCTCATTTGGCTCTTCTGCCCCAGCATGATTTCCATTCTCTTCTTCATCTGGTTTTCTTCTAAATCATCTGCAACCATCAATTGATCTAAACCAATTTCCTCCCCTAAGAGATCTAGGATGACAGGGAGAGGTAGGATTTGATGTAGTTCATTAGCAAGAGCCATCAGATGATCCTCATTAGGGTGTTGCGGCAGTACTGGCTGTTGAATTTGAATTTCCTCCTCAATAATATTGGCATCCCCAAAATTATTCAGCTCAATGAAGTCATTAACAGGCTGTGTGGAGTTGAATATGACTTCCTTCTGATCAAACTCTTGGCCTTCACCTTGCTGATTCGCTGGCATATTCAAATCAATTTCCATGCCTTCTTGCCGCAGAGCCTCAATGTTCAGATCTGGCAGCATCACTGGCTGCTCAACTGCATTATGCTGCTGTACCGGAATCATTAAGTACTGATCCTGATAATTCTATTGTACCTGCACATTCAGGTGTTGATGATCATGTTTCTCTGGTATTGCAGGCTGCTCCTATACTCCATGTTTTCTAGTATTATATGGTCTTCCTGCATCTCAACTGTTTGCTCATGATTCTCTTCATTTTCAGGGATTCCATTATCTTCAGGGAAGGCATCTTCATCTGATCCAACCAATTCATCCTAGTTGGTGTCATCTGGCCGGTCCATCACCTCCTCCTGCTCTGATTCAAGGTTTAGATTTAGATTCAGATTTGGCACAGGGTTGCCTCCCTGAGCCTGAGCTTGCTGTTGCTGCTGTGGTGCAGGCCAAAGCTCCCATGCTGCATTCTCCTGTGATGGCTGCTCAGGCCTGGTCGGCGCCACTGCTCGAACCATGAACTCCCGGTTGGCGATTTCATCAAATTGGAAGCCATGTGGAACAAACGGAGCAGGGTCTGCACGCTGGTAAGCCATGATCGCCGGCGAAGAGTGAAGGTGAAGAGCAGTGAGCAAGGGGTGAGGGGTGTGATTTTCCGCTTGCACTGTTGCCGCACAAGGATAGGATCGCCAAGAAGGCGAAGCGATGTTTAGTCTCCGGGATGCGGGGTCAGGGACCTCAAAGCATTGGAAGGCAATTCTTAGGTGGTGCGCGTGGGCTGCAATAGCCAGGGAATAGTTAAGACTGTGGGTGGCTCATTGCCGGCCTAGGAAGCAGGGAAGAGAGCACGAAACATTTCTCGGAACGAATTGAAGAGCGGCGAGCTCGAAGCTGACGGCCCGCTCAAACTAGAGTTAGACCGGGGCTGATTAAATGAAGGGTCCTCTTTACTTTTGCCTTTACTATTCACCGTCTGTTGTTGTTGTCCAGAGGCCTTTGTCAAATGGCAGTGCACCTGTATATGTCCCCAGCCCAAGCACGCGTGACACCTGATGGGGCGTCTACAATTGACTCTAGAATGACCAAGGAATAGGCAGCGCGGACAGACAAATGCCGGGCCCCTGTCCCTTAGACGAGATTGACTAGAAGCAGGGTGAAGATTTTGCTGTTTCAGGAGATACGCTCAAAGACTGAGCATCTAGGAGTATTAACTCTTTTTGAAAAATCACGGCTGAAAACTGAATGACGGGGGCCATGGCGATTCAAATTAGGGAATCAAGCCAACAGCATTAGCACCAGAGAGAGGATGGGACTTAACAGCTTCAGCAAAAGATTTTGGATGATCCCAGCGAAGGGGCTGAGATTTTTTGGTTGCAGCTTGCCAAGAACTCTCTTCTTCGTAGAGGTAAAGAGAAAATTCCTGTCTCCAATTTGGTCCTCCATTCCTCCACAGATGAAAGGAGAGAAAATAGTGCTTACAGGTAAAAGAGTGGAGGGCATAAATGAAGAGGCCAACCTTTCTGGAGGAGACAAAGAATTTGAAATAACGATCACGCAGTAGCTCACTTTTGAACTAGGCAGCAATGCCACCAATCGTGGCTTCAAGGATTTGACTAACTGAGTCTTCCATGAGGCGTAATTTACAGCGCCCCACAGCGAGCACAAGAGCAAAAGAAGCAGGATTTAAAGCATGTCTGGTGACAGGAAGCTTGAACCGATCCCAAATCTCTTCTTGGAATTTTAATCCCGGAGAAAAAGAAAGACCTTGCAGATCCATGAGCGAGGAGGAGGGGGGAAGAGGATGTTAGGTTGATCTCTACCAACTTGGCCTAACGGTCAAATGGGTCCTTGATCCGCGCCCTGATCAGGGGCGCCCAACTCTATCTATGGTTGGTGGACCCCCGTCGCACAGCGCCATAAAAAGGAGGTGGGGGCCGGGGCACAAGGCACGAGGTTCACCTGAGCTGCCACAAACCCAACCTACATACTAACCCTAAGCCGATCTAGAGAGGGGGCGCCCGTATGTGAAGCTGCCACCATCGCGTCTTCATTGCCGCCTCTGCGGACTGCTGTGCCTCCACCGCGCTTTCGACACCACCGTCCGGACTCCACTGCTGCCCTACATCGACACCATGGCTAGATCCTCCGCTTAAGCCTCGCCGATGGTCGGTAACGCCCTCCCCACTCTCATCTCTCTTTGTTTTAGTTTATGTTCTAGGGTTTACTATATCCTAAATGCAAGTTTATACCCGCTATGTCTACTCCTAGTGATCTTAAGTTCTATCAATGGTATCAGACGTCTTACAAGGGTATAGATCTAGATCTTAGGGTAGAATAGAATGAGAAAGTAGAAGGAGGGGATTCAAATTTTCTCTAAAAGATATGAACGCTAACCCTAGATAAGACAAGATCCGGTGGGCCTACCTGGTCCTCTCGTCGGAGCGCACTGCCGCCGGCCGTCATTGATGCCGCCACTATCGCCGCCGAGATTCCAACGCGCGGGCGCGAGCTCAGGGTGTCGACGCTGTGACAGAATCGCCCAATTTATACAAAATCAAGTACGGCTGTCCCCGTTAACACGTTGACACGTGCATACTTTCACTTATATAAACCCGGTAGTCCGCTGAGTGTCACGAAGGACCTTGGTAAATCAACATCATAACCAAGATCGAGTGATTAAGCAAATACACATCACATACGTAGAGTTGCAGGGAAAATAATATTACAATTGGGTTAACAAATAATAGTACAAGTTTGGGTTTCAAAACCGATTAGTGAAAACAACATAGCTTTCAAATGATTACATTAATATAAGTTTCAAATACATTGCTAGCATAAGTGACATCCTCGATAAAAGCATATAGATGAGAAGTAGATATAGAGTCACCGAGCCCACTTGGTTAGCTTATGACTTGAAAGAGCCGAGAACTTCACCGCAACATGGTGGGATAAACCACGAGTACTCGAATATACTCAAATTTAGACTTACCGTCATAAACCAGAAATAAAGTGACACCAATGAGTATGCAAGGCTTTATAGGTGGAGCTAGCTTGACAACATTTACATATAAAAGCCAAGAGTTGAGCCATACATTTTTACAATTTAGTAACCAAGTTAATTATAGCTATTCATCTCTAGATTAGCAACTAACTCATGCCAAACATGTGGGATATCATTTAGTAACAGCGGTAGTAACCATAGCGATATAATGTTGTAACATCATCATCATCATTATAATCATCAAGTTCAATTAAGTATCTCTACGCTGTCAAGCCGCCGTCACCAAGTTCTCACTATCCGGGAGAGACGGCGATTCGAATCGATTCCTACCCAGTGGGATTTATTCCTAACACTCACCCAATCAACTTTGACGGTGGTTGGCTCGGATCACCTTTGGTACAATCCTCAGAACAAATTGTGGTTCCGGAAAGCGGCAAGCACTCTCGTGGAGTCCACTCGCCGGTGGTCAATCTCACCTTTGGACTTACGCTTAATAGCTCCTCAAGACATCCTTACTACCGCCAGAGTGCGACTTTCACTTCCCGGCCCTCCATTCGAGTTGAGCTACTCGGCTGCGGTCGGAATGAGTTATCCACCAACTAAGTGATAGGCCTGCGCTCAACATGACATGAGGACGATAGTGAATCGGTCCTTAAACCACACGCAGGATAGATCCATACCCAAGACCTCCATGTCTTGTTGCTTCTCTATCGACATCCCGCCCGGTCTTCATTTGTTATTAACACATGGTTATTTCCATGATAGCAAATATAGCCAACCGTGCTTTGGTATGCGTCTATATCTCGCAGAAATGACAAAGTAAATCACCTTACTTCTACCGGTCTAAGCATCACTAAACATACATTCGATCCTCGGACCTACATAGGGTTCAAGGTATATTTCTAGACAAGGAAATTATATGCATCAAGTGGTTCCAATCAACTCTTATAATCTAATGCATCAAACATAAAGAACTCAAGTGATATTTGTAAAAACATAGGAGGCTTAGAATGCTCAAAGGGCTTGCCTGTGATCTAACACTAGGTTAGTGTTTGTTAGGCGACACTCGCTAGGTAGTATCTCCCATCTCGCCACTTGCTTAGTCCTTCCTTCTTTGGGATAGGTCCACCAGACACCATCTTCGGGTTCGGCTCCAACATCACATCCTTCACGTGGTTCATCTAGCGTATCTAGATGAGATGCAAGATGCAAGTGCATGAATAAAAGAACGGCAATATGAGATGCATCACATAATCTATTATAGAAAGATAGTAAACATATTAGGTATGGCACACAAGTGAACTTAAGTTCAGATATTGCACCCTTGTATCGATCAAGAACTAACCAACATGTTTAGCCACAACAAGAGCAAGCTAAAGCAATCACCTTGTAAGCACAACACAGAATTTGAACAGCAGCACAGATAACACTTGTTTTACCCATAACTGGAGATCCATACATCCAAAGAAGGTGATCCTAGACTTTCTGAAAAGCTAATGAAATTTCCTACAACATTGTTATTATCACCAAAAGCTTATTCCAAAGCTAACTAGGTCAAACATGCCAATGTTTTAGATCTGTACAGAACTAGGGCAGAAAAGTAGTAGTAGTTTCAAAACGGCATAACTAGAGTTACAGACATCAAACAAGCATGAACCTTAACTTTCTAGAAATATTATTAAATTATCTAAAACATGTTTATTATCATCACAAGGTGATTCCACCATTAACAAGGTTAATCCAGCACAATTGAGCACCCCTGTCCAGACTTGGACAAATTCGGCCATGCAACTTCACAAGCTTATAACTGGAGTTGTACTAATCCAAAAGACATGCAACAAGACAATATGGAAATCTTATGAAAATCACTACACTTCTTATATTATCTCTAAGACATGATTCAAAGCTTAGTTGGGTCAAACAACACAATCATTCAGATCTATACAGAGAGCATGCAAAACCTGACAGGGAAATTATAAAATCTATAGCTCCTAAATTATCAGGCCTATGGTCATGAAAATTTAACACAAGCTAGATTATGAAGTTACTTACAACGTTTGTATTCACTACAACCATAGCAAACATCATTTACACCACGAAAATAATTGCACAAGCAAAAGCGCACATGCAGCCCAACAAAGAGGTACAATTATAGATGTAAAACCGATAGGAACTTCAGAGAAGCATAACTAGAGTTCTAGATCTACAACAAACATGAATCATAACGTTTTGAAAATATTATAGAGTTACCTACAACTTTATTATTATCATCTTAAGATGATTGTACAGATAACAAGGTTAATTAATCCAATGAATGCATCTCTGTCTAAAACATAGACAGAAATTGACATTCCACTTTAAACAGCTATAACTAGAGTTCTACATGTCCAATAAATGTGGTTCTAGACTTTTTAGAGAGCTTAGAAAATTCTAAACAACTTTTTTATAAACACCTAAAGCTAATTCTACTATTAATAAGGCCCCACAATACCAACAAGGCAACCCTGTCTGGGTTTGGGCAGAAACAGCCATAGAGATTTAAGCAACTATAACTCAAGATCTACTTAACCAAACATCATGATATTTAGCTTTTTGAAAAGATTAAGAAAAGTACTACAACTCATGTATTGTCATCAAGTCATGATTCATAACTTAACTAAGCCAATTAATTCAAACATGCAGGCCTATTTAGAATAGGAGCAAAGCAACATAGGGTATTTGTTATTTTCATAGATCTTAAACTATCACCTGTGTAACACTCCATAAAAATTTCACATTTATTTGAGCACAACAACTTCAATTATGAAAAAGACAAGACACAACTAGTATTAAAAACCTAACTGCATAAATTGATTTTTACAGCAAAAACTTTAAACTAAAGCATACCATATTATAGATCTACTGAATAGATAATTTCACAAGGATTCCAAAAAGTCCTCATTTACTATTTTACGATTTTTCTACTAATTAATACGAATTTTCAAAGTTGATCATTCAAATCTATAAAAACCAAAGAAAAGAAATGTAAATCTTGCATCGTGGTCCCTGTGGACAACACAAATTAAATGTTTTCGAATCGGTCCTTGCCATCACTATTCAAACAAGTCTACGGTTTGTAGATCGACCCTCCCCTTTCTTCGAATTTCTGCGTGAAGCCCTTCACGCGGTCAAAACAGAGGAGCACGCCGAGGCTGGCTGTTGCCGGCCGGAGGAGCTACGTCGGCGACGATTGAGTGGCGGGGAAGGACCAGGGGAGTCTTGCGCACCCACCGAGCTACTCAGCCCGGCCAGAGACGGACTAAGGCGGCCCGGCCACATGCACGACAGTCGCAGCGGGTGGCTGCACGGCAACGGCGAGGCCGAGGATGGGTGGTACGGGTCCGGGGAAACCACGAGGAGGTGGTGGTGGTGCTGGATAGGAGCGGGAAGCAAGCAGAGGGGAAAGTGGTGGCAAAGAAGAAGCTCCACCCGGCCATGGCAAGCAGCTGTGTTTAGTGCAGCGAGCTCCAGTGAGGGAGTGGGAATGGAGAGGCAGGGGACAGGGCTCGTGCTCGGCTTCACTAAAAGCGACACACATTTATTTAGGTGGCGAACAGGCAGTGAAGGCATGAGGCCACGTGGCGACAAGCTTCAACAAAGTCACCCACGTTCAAAATTTCCAAACTGAATGAACTGATCAAATAACACCTCAAAAATACAGTTTGAAACTCAATCTTCGCTCACAAACTCTCAAATCGACGCGAATTAGCGAGAGATCCATTAATCAAAGTGGTATAGTTACAGGTAAGCTCCAACATTGCCAATATCAACATTGTATAAAACTCCACGGTTTTCAAACTATGAGGCACCAAAGTACACCACACGAAAACTGAAAAGCGTTGAAAGACTTAGAAATATTTTTTGAGTTTTCAAACAGCACTACATTGACCTTTGTGATTCAAATTCAAGCATGTTAGGAGCTGAACTAACCTATGACCCAAAAATAAAAGTTGTTACACTCCTCAAGTACTACAACTTTGTTTTAGGGTGCACATCCATGAAAAGTTTCTAAAATGCAATTCAACTCCAGTCAAACATACCACATGAAATTGGTACTTTACACTATAGGTAGGACTTAGAGACCAAACTAGCTTTAGTCATGAATACCAAAGTAGTTCCTAGTGACATTCTAAACATGTTAGAAGCATTCTTAAGGTTCCACAATCATTTCATACATTGATCACATGTAAATCCTAGGTCAAAATAAGCATATCATCACTTAGGAGCTTAATTAGGTGAAGTGATCCACATGAACATTGTTCCAATAGGCATCCTAAGTGTAGCTAAGGTATTTTAGTGACCAACATCAACCACATGCACTCAATCACACAAGATCATAAGCGTACACACAGGGAAAACCTAAAATAACAAGTCATGTTTCACATGTTTCAATTGCATGTTTCATAAGTGAAACCTCATATAGGAATGCTTGATGCTTATGCTCATGCAATGCAAGTGCAGTTATGCTAGCCTAACACCTAGGGTGTTACAAACACGAGGCCGCTCGACGGCGGCGCGCTCTCCCTCGAGGAGAGCGCGCGCCGGTGAAAGGGACCGTGGTGGCGCCGCCACCTCCTCCGGCAACCATAGGAGGCTGCTACTGCACCGCTCGTTTCGCTGCGGTGCTGATGGGTGAGAAGGAGAGGGAACGAATGAGGCTAGGGTTTCCAGGGGACATCGACGCGCTGGGTTTTTGATCCAATGAAAATGGCAAACAGCCGTTCGATGCGCCGCTCGACCGATGGATGGCTGAGAGCAGCCGGGCCAGATTCGGACCAGGCGGGAGGTAGAATTCCTGGCCTAGGCCTAGGTTGCGGCCTGGGCGTGGGGGAGCGCAGCAGTGCACGCTGGGCCACAGGCGGAAGCGCGAGCGAGTGGGACGCAGGTCGGTTTTTCGAACTGGGCCTGCAGGGCTGAATGCACAGTAATGATTATGAATTTGTTTATTCTTTTTTAGAAGCAATTTTGATGATTTTTATCTAGTTTAAATCTCTGTCAAAATTTGAACCAACGGGATAATTTTTCAGAGAGTAGATGAGTACAGTAAAATGCTTCTAAAAAGTAGATAAATTATTTGTTCATGTTTTCGCTGCAAAGTAGATGTTTATTATCTTCTAATTAAATTCGAACCAACGGGAGGATTTAATTTGAAGAGCAGTTATTTTTTATTCCGTAAATTATAATATTGTTATTTTTCTGACCAACGTTGATAATAGCGATATTATAAACTTTTTCATGAGTTTGTCCATGCATTAATTCTATTTCTGCATAATGGTGATGTAGAATTAGTGTAGAAGAATGTTATATGTTGTATGTTTTAATTTTGACCAATGTTAAATTAAGGCATGCAATTATTAAGTCATATTTTCTCACTATCTCTGACGGTTTTTTTCAGGACTCAACCCTATGACATTTATCTCGCACATATCGCCTCTTGAAGGGGGCAACTATCATGTATTGTGAGAGAAGTATGAATTAGCACTTGCGCTGTCCGAGAATGACCTAGCGCTTACCTCTCCGTGTCCTACTGAGCCAGTGGACCCGGTGAGGGAAGAAAATGAAATTGATGTTGATTTCACTACTCGGCAGTGAGATCATGCAGAAGTAAGAATGAAATATGATTTCGGACGTAAGAAATGAGACATTTCGAACCGCAAGTGCTTGATGGTGGCTAAGTCCACTATTTCAGATGCAATAAGGGGGTTTATCCTAGATTGTGAACCGCCACAGAGTATCTCAAGAAAGTGGAGAGTCAGTTTACTAGCTCTTCAAAGGCTTATGCTACCTCGATAAAGAAATTATTCAATGAGAAATACTCGGTGGAGGGATAAGAGAGCACATCATCAAGATGAGCAACACGGCTTCCAAGTGAAGCCAATGGATTTGGGGCTCAAGGATGAGTTCTCGATTCATTTGGTTTTTGCTTACTTGCCTAAAGAATATGAAACTTTTATTGTAAATTACAACATGCAGCATGATAAATAGGATATTGAAAAGCTCATTGCAATGTGTGTGCAAGAAGAGGAGAGGTGAAAAGCTCACTGTGGTGACTCGCTAACCTTGTGAAGGACAACAAGAAGAACTTTAACAAGAATGCCAAACCTCAAAGGAAAGCCCCTCTAATGACCACCATCGAGAAGAACAACAATGCCCAAGTTGAAAAGGATCAATGCAAATGGTGTAAGAAGCATGGACATTACCGGATGGACTGGCCCATATTTCTGAAGAGCCTTTTGAAGAGAGGTGAGGACTTCATTACATTCATAGATGAGTCCTTCTATTTAAGTTATGTAAAATCTACTTGGTGGATTGATTGAGGTGCAACTATTCATATTGTAAATTCATTATAGGGATTCCCATACGAGGAGGATCCTACAAAGAGGAGAAAGAAGAATTAAAGTTGTAAATGGAGTTAAAGCTGAAGTTGAAGCCATTGGAGATCTCTCTCTAGAATTAGATGATGGTTTTATACTTTAGCTTTCGGATATTCTTTATGTACCTCTTTGCGTAGAAACTTGATAAGTGTTTCATGACTAGACGATGATGGATATGATTGCCATTTTGGTAATGGCAAATGTCAGATTGTGTTTAATAATAAGTGTGTTGGTCTTGCCATCCGACAAGACAAGCTTTATTTGTTATCACTTTATGAGAATATGAATGTTGTGAGCACTGAGAATGAGAATGCTTCCTCATCTATGAATGCAACAAATAAGCGGAAGAGAGTTCATGATGTATCATCAAAATTCTAGCAATCATCGTTTAGGCCATATATCGAGGGGAGAATAGAGCGATTGATTAAGAAATCAATTCTTCCGCCTTTAGAATTTTTAGATTTAGAACAATGCATTGATTGCATAAAAGGAAAGTATGTTAAGAAAATAAAGAAAGATGCCAAACGAAGCTCAGGAATTTTAGAAATAGTTCACACAAACATCTGTGGTCCTTTTCCTATGAAGTGTGTGGATGGTTATGATTCATTTATAACATTCACAGATGATTATTCTCGTTTTGGCTATATTTATCTAATTAAAGAATGATCAGAAGCATTGGATAAATTTAAGATTTTTAAGGCTGAAGTAGAAAATCAGCACAACTTAAAGATTAAGTAGTAAGATCCGACCGTGAGGGAGAGTACTACAGTCGACACACCCCATATGGCCAAGTTTCTAGACCTTTTGCAAGGTTCTTATAGGAAAATGGCATAGTTGTCCAAGATACTCTACACCAAAGTAGCCTCAGCGAATGGAGTAATGAAAGACTTAACCTGTACCTTAATGGATATGGTGAGAAGTATGATAAGTTACTCTACTCTCACCGATAAGTTTATGGATGGAGGCGTTAAAACCGCCATTCATATTCTTAATCGAAAGTGCCAAGCAAGTCGGTGCCCAAAACACCATATGAGTTGTGGATGTGAAAGGAACCCTCACTTAATTATTTATGTGTGTGGGGTTGTCCAGCTGAGGCTAAAGTCTTTAATCCAAACATAGGGAAGCTAGACTCCAAGACAGTCAGTTGCCATTTCATTGGCTATCCAGAAAAGTCAAAAGGTTATCACTTCTATTGTCCTGACATACATACGAAGTTTGTAGAAATGAGACACGCTGTGTTCTTGGAGGATGATATGGTCAGGGGGAGCATGGTACTGTGAGAAATTAACCTAGAGGAGAAGCGGGTACATGTGCCTACTCCGATGGTTTAGGATCCATTCTTCATGCTACCAGTTGTTGCTGTACCAATAGTGCAAGACACTATAGTAACAGCGCCTATTGTTAGTTCTCCTGTGGCAACAATGAATGAACATGAGAAACCTATCGTTCAGTATCCCATAGAACCCATTGTCACACATGAGGAAGAGCAACAACAACCTCATATAGAACAAGCGTCAACTAACGAGGCCCCTAAAAGGTCTCAAAGAGTTAGGAGATCAGCCATTCCTAATGACTACGAAGTCTATGAATGTGAATAATTTCAAATGGAGGACGGTCCTAACTCATTTGAAGAGGCCATGAGAAGCGCTGACTCATCAAAGTGGCTTGAAGCCATGCAAGATGAAATGAAATCAATGAATACCAACGGTATTTGGGACTTACAAACAATTCCTAAAGGAGCCAAGACAGTAGGCTGTAAATGGGTCTACAAAACTAAACATGACTACAAAGGAAACGTAGAAAGATTTAAAGCGTGACTTGTGGCGAAAGGCTTCACACAAAGAGAAGGCATAGATTACAATGAGATATTTTTACCAGTCTCATGAAAGGATTCTTTTAGAATTATAATGGTGCTTGTAGCACATTACGATTTAGAATTACATCAGATGGATGTAAAGACGGTGTTCCTAAACAGGGATTTGGAGAAAAATGTTTACGTGGCACAACCAAAATATTTTGTTGTGGACGGAAAAGAACGTATGGGATGCCACTTAAAGAAATCTATTTACGAATTAAAACAAGCAACAAGGCAGTGGTATTTAAAGTTTGATACTTAAAAGGTCCTAATATGGCTAGAGGGGGTGAATAGCCTATTTAAAAATCTACAAATCAACTAGAGCAATTTGATTAGTATAACAAATAGCGAAATGCAAACTTGCTCTAGCACTACAAGGGTTGCTAGCCACCTATCCAACAATTCTAGTTGCTATGATCACTAAACACACAATTTGCTATTTCACTACTCACTAAGAGCTCTCACACTTGCTACACTAAAGAGCTCCACTAGATGAACTTAAACTACAAAGCAAGCTCTCAATTCTAGTTACACTAAAGAGCTTGCCACAACTAGTTTGCAAGAATATAAATGAGTGAGTAGGGTGATTATACCGTCGTGTAGAGGAGTGAACCAATCACAAGATGAATACTAAATCAGTCACCGAGAGAATACCAAAGGGCAAGAGACAACCAAATTTTCTCCCGAGGTTCACGTGCTTGCCGGCACGCTAGTCCCCATTGTGTCGACCAACACTTGGTGGTTCGGCGGCTAAGAGGTGTTGCATGAACCTCGTCCACACAATTGGACACCGCAAGAACCTACCCACAAGTGAGGTAACTCAATGACACGAGCAATCCACTAGAGTTACCTTTCGGTGCTCCACCGGGGAAGGCACAAGACCCCTCACAATCACCACGATCGGAGCCGAAGACAATCACCAACCTCCACTCGACGATCCTCGTTGCTCCAAGCCATCTAGCTGGTGGCAACCACCAAGAGAAACAAGTGAATCTCGTAGCGAAACACAAATACCAAGTGCCTCTAGATGCAATCACTCAAGCAATGCACTTGGATTCTCTTCCAATCTCACAATGATGATGGATCAATGATGGAGATAAGTGGGAGGGCTTTGGCTAAGCTCACAAGGTTGCTATGTCAATGCAAATGGCCAAGAGAGTGAGCTTGAGCCGGCCATGGGGCTTAAATAGAAGCCCCTACGAAATAGAGCCGTTGGATCCTCAGTCTACTAAAAAATGGGGCGACCGGACGCTCCGGTCAGATCGACCAGACGCTGGACCCCAGCGTCCAGTCACGCAATGTGTGCTACATGTCCCCTGCTTCAAACACTGATCGTCTGATCTCAACGGTTATCAGTACATTTAAGTTGTGACCAGACGTGCTGCTTGAAAGTGACCGGACGCAAGACCTCAGCGTCTTGTAGTTTCCAATAAGCTTCCATTCACGAAAAATCATGACCGTCCGGTCATGCCCGACCGGACTCAACCAGCGTTCAGTCACTCGGCATCTCCTTTGTGTGCCTGCCACATCAGCAGGACCAGACGTATTCTGCCGTCGCCGTCCGGTCATTAAGTGACCCAGCATCCGGCCAAAGACCGACGCCAGCATCTTCACGCTTCCACTAACCGGACGCGCCGGTCCTACCGAGACCAGCGTCCGGCCACTTACAGTGACCTCCGTCTTTTTCAGACAGAAGCGGTGACACCGCCGGATCGTCTCCGATTCTATGGGCGAACACTCCGCCGGTGAAGTTCCTAACCCTTGTTCAAATGTGCCAACCACCAAGTGTATCACCTTGTGCACAAGTGTTAGCATATTTTCACAAATATTTTCAAGGGTGTTAGCACTCCACTAGATCATAAATGTATATGCAATGAGTTAGAGCATCTAGTGGCACTTTGATAACCGCAGTTCACTACGAGTTTCACCCCTCTTAATAGTACGGCTATCGAACCTAAATGTGATCACACTCGCTAAGTGTCTTGATCACCAAAAAATGGCTCCTACCACTTATACCTTTGCCTTGAGCCTTTTATTTTCTCTTTCTTCTTTTCAAGTCCAAGCACTTTATCATCACCTACCATCATCCATCATCATCATGTCATGATCTTCATTTGCTTCACCACTTGGAATATGCCACCTATCTCATAATCACTTAGATAAACTAGGTTAGCACTTAGGGTTTCATCAATTCACCAAAACCAAACTAGAGCTTTCAATCTCCCCCTTTTGGGTAATTGATAACAACCCTTACATAAAGATATGAATTGAAGTTTAATTGAATCCATGTTGCTTGCCCAAGCATTTTTAACATGTGTAAAAGAATATGGACAAGTTTCATGAACCCCAAATGGTAGCAATTGCTCCCCCTACATATGTGCTAAGAGTTTGGATTGTAGCTTACACATATGCTTAGATAGGTAATATAGGAGACAATTTCTACCAAATGATGCTAAGGTATAAAAGATGAACCTTTGAAGCGTGATACCAATCAGAGTGCACCAATATACCATCCTTAGCACCATTAGTAACTAGACATACACAAAAACTAGAATACCCCATGAGATCAACACTACAAGCAAGGGTCTAGTTTCCATACGATGAACATAAGTCTAGTTACTTTAGCCTATGCATGCTAGTTTTTCATTTCACCGTTCAAGCATATAACTAGCATACACCACACAAGCATGGATATTGAAATTTAAAACTTGTGCCATGCAAGCAAATATATGAAATGCACATTCAAATGCAACATACAAGTTTATGAGCTTGCTCCCCCTACTTGTGTGCATTTTTTATTTTTGATTGATCCCCTTACAATGTCATTTCATTTGTTTTCATTTGTTTGCTCCTTCTATCTTACTATCTTTGTGAATTTCTCTCCCTTTTGTCAACAATTAGCACAAAAGGTGAGCTCAAATTATAGATAGGTTGGGGTGAAACCATGTGGAATGAGGATCATTTTCTCAATTTGGTTCAATCTAGATCACTTGCAAAAGATATTTAACTCGGTTTGATCCAAGGACAAGCTTCTTCACACCTCCAAATAAGAGTTATCTTGTACCATGTTGAGTTAAACACTTATAGCTTATTTTCTAGATCAAACACTAGGTTTACAAGCCCATAAACATGTCATATGCTACCACTAGATCATTTCAAGCATACAAGCAATAGTGGTACCATACAAGCATCAAATTCATTTGATTTTCATGAATGAGCCTATTCAAATGTGAATTATGTCTAGATGCACTAAACATGTCCTTAGCAAAGATGTATGCCATGCTAATCAACTTTTACCTTGGATTGCTCGAAGGAGAGACATGTCATATAAGTGGGGGTGCATCAACACATATTGGAGAAGTCAAGTATGTTCAATTCATTACTTAGTTTGCAAAACCTCTTCTCATCAAGTGGCTTAGTAAAGATATCGGCAAGTTGATCTTCGGTGCCCACACTCTCAATGCAAATATCCCCTTTTTGTTGGTGATCTCTTATGAAATAATGGCGGACATCAATATGCTTTGTTCTTGAATGTTGAACCAGGTTGTTGGTGAGCTTTATGGCACTCTCATTATCACATAGCAATGGCACTTGCTTGAATTTGATTCCAAAATCACTTAAAGTAGCCTTCATCCAAAGTAATTGAGCACAACAACTACAGGCCGAAATGTACTCCGCTTCAGCGGTTGAAAGTGCTACACTATTTTGCTTCTTTGATGACCAAGACATAAGTGATCTTCCCAATAGTTGACATGTGCCCGATGTGCTCTTCCTCTCAACTTTGCATCCCGCATAATCGGAGTCCGAATATCCAATCAACTCAAATTTTGCTCCTTTGGGATACCACAATCCAACATTTTGTGTATGTTTCAAGTACCTCAATATTCTCTTTGTTGCCTTCAAATGACTTTCTCTTGGTGAGGCTTGAAATCTAACACACATACATACACTAAACATCACATCCGGCCTTGATGCAGTCACATAGAGTAAGCTTCTAATCATAGACCGATACTTCTTTTGATCCACCATGTTGCCACTAGCATCACTATCCAAGCTTCCACTTGTCCCCATTGGTGTACTCATAGCTTTAGCATCATCCATTCTAAACTTCTTGAGCATGTCCTTGATATACTTGCCTTGACTCACAAATATGCCATTCTTCATTTGCTTGATTTGAAGACCAAGGAAGTAGCTAAGCTCTCCAATAATGGACATTTCAAACTCACTAGTCATCATCTTGCCAAACTCCTCACAAAAATCTTGATTTGTTGACCCAAAAATGATATCATCAACATAGATTTGCATTACAAACAAGTCATTTCCAAGCTTCTTGGTGAAGAGAGTGGTGTCAACGTTTCCCATTTTGAATCCCTGAGAGAGTAGGAAATCCCTCAATCTCTCATACCATGCTCTTGGTGCTTGTTTCAATCCATACAAAGCCTTTCTCAACTTGTAAACATGGTTGGGTTTCTTTTCATCTTCAAAACCGGGAGGTTGCTCAACATACACAAGCTCATTGATGTACCCATTTAGAAATGCACTCTTCACATCCATTTGGTACAACTTGATATTGTGGGCACAAGCATAGGCTAACAAGATCCTAATTGCTTCCAATCTTGCAACCAGAGCATATGTTTCTCCAAAGTCAAGACCTTCAACTTGAGTGTAACCTTGAGCTACTAATCTATTACTATCCCATCTTGATCTTGCTTGTTCCGAAAGACCCACTTAGTTCCAATCACATTATGATACTTAGGCCTCTCAACTAACTCATATACTTGGTTTCTTGTGAAGTTGTTTAGCTCTTCATGCATAGCATTGACCCAATCAACATCCTTCAAAGCTTCATCTATCTTCTTAGGTTCAATGGATGACACAAATGAGAAATGTTCACAAAATGATGCCAATTTTGATCTAGTTTGCACACCTCTTTAAATATCACCAATTATAGTGTCCAATGGATGATCTCTTGCAACATTGGTTGGTTGAAGCACTTGCACTTGATTGCTAGCATTTGATTGATCACTTGGTTGAGATGATGAACTAGCCATTTGTTGTTGATCTTGCACTTTGTCATCACTAGTACTTGCTTGAACTTGATCATGAGAACCACTAGCTTGCACATTTGAGTTAGAGAGCACTTGATTCTTGTCATCTTCAATATCAATCACCTCTCTAGGCCTTATATCATCAATGTTTATGTTCTTCATTACATTGACCAATTGAGTGCCTCTTACATCATCTAGATTCTCATCTTCCTCTTGGGAACCATTTGTTTCATCAAACTCCACATCATGAACCTCATCAAGGGTATCACTAGCCAAATTCTAAACTCTATATGCCTTACTAGTAGTGGAGTAACCAAGCAATAAACCTTCATCACATTTCTTTTCAAACTTGCTCAATCTAGTGCCTTTCTTCAATATGTAACATTTACAACCAAAACCCGAAAGTAGGCTATGTTGGGCTTTCTTCCATTCAATAGCTCATAAGGTGTCTTCTCCATCATGGGTGACAATAGAGTCGGTTGCTATAATAGCAAGCCGTGTTGATTGCTTCGCCCCAAAATGAATGACTCACATTGTACTCACTCAACATTGATCTTGCCATGTCAATGAGTGTTCTATTCTTTCTCTCAACAAGACCATTTGATTGTGGAGTGTACTTGACCGAGAATTGATGTCTAATTCCAAATTCATCACATAACTCATCAATTCTTGTATTCTTGAACTCACTTCCATTGTCACTTCTCACTTTCTCGATGGTTGTTTCAAACTCATTGTGAATGCCCTTGACAAATGATTTGAATGTTGCAAACACATCACTCTTATCAACAAGAAAGAACGCCCATGTGTATCTAGTGAAATCATCCACAACCACAAATCCATATTTGTTTCCACCAATGCTAGTGTATGTGGTTGGTCCAAACAAGTCCATGTGCATCAACTCAAATGCCTTGGATGTGCTCATCGTGCTCTTCTTAGGATGTGTGTTACCAACTTGCTTTCCGGCTTGACATGCACTACATAGCTTATCCTTCTCAAATGTGACATCTTTTAAGCCTCTAACTAAGTCATGCTTAATTAACTTGTTCAATTGTTTTATTCCAACATGACCAAGCCTTCTATGCCATAACCAACCCATGCTAGACTTAGTGATCAAACATGTTGACAATTGAGCCTCTCTAGCATTGAAATCAACCAAGTATAGATTCTCATATCTAAATCCTTTGAATATCAAGTTAGAGCCATCTACACTTATGATCTCTACATTATCTACACTAAATATGAACTTGAAACCAAGATCACATAATTGAGCTACCAACAATAGGTTGAAGTTCAACCTTTCTACTAGTAGCACATTGGAAATGCTCAAATCATTGGATATTGCAATCTTACCAAGCCCTTTGACCTTATCTTTACCATTGTCACCAAATGTGATACTATCAATCCCATTGCTCTTATTTTCATTGATTTAATTGAACATTATTAGATCACTGATCATGTGTTGTGTGCACCCACTATCAAGCACCCAATGCCTTCCTCCAGCTTTATAATTAGCCTGCAAAAGAAGATCAATTCTTTTTAGGTACCCAAACTTGCTTGGGTCCTTTAAGGTTAGTTACCAAGGTCTTTGGTACCCAAATGGCCTTCTTCTTTGGCCCCACAATTGGTGTACCAATGAACTCAGCCTTCACATCATTTGCACCCTTAACAAGCATGTAACAAGAATCAAATCTAATTGAGGATACATTAGATAGCTTGTTCTTGTTAATCTTGCAATATTGCTCTACATGCCCAACTTGCTTGCATCTATTGCAAAACCGACCATTGCCCTTCACAAAGTTAACTTTGGGAGTGACAAAGACCGTCTTGCATTTCTTGGGGGTATAGCCTAATCCCTCTTTGTTGAGAAAAAACCCTTTGGCTACCCAAGCACTTTAGCAAGCGGGCATCTCCACCATAGGCATTGCCTAAGGCACGAGTGAGCTCATTCACCTCCTTCTTGAGGGTCTCATTTTCCACCATTAGTGAGGCATCACAAGTGAGACCACCACTCAAAGATGAAGTAGAAGTAGTAGTGCTACAAGAAGTGTTAGTGGGAGCAACTGCAATGGGCGTATAAAAAGTTTCATCAATAAGATCACATGTTAGTCCCACATCATAAGACAAGATCACTTTCTCCTTCTTGGCCTCCTCCTTCTTGACTTGTTCGATGAGAGAGGAGTGAGCTTTGCCAAGCTTCTCATGGGCTTCCATTAGCCTCTCATGAGTGGCATTGAGCTCATCAAGAGATTGCTCAAGAAATTTGACTTTCTTGTTTAATTCTTTGCACTCCTTTCTCTTCATCTCAAAACAAGTGTGCACTTGCTCACACATGTCCATGAGCTCCTCCTTGGAGTACTCTTCGTTATCATCATCACTCCTACAAGCATCACTTTCACATTCATCATCATCACTCACATCATATTTTACCTTGGTAGGCTTTGCCATGAGGCATGTCGATGAAGTATAAAAGATGGAGGGCTTGTTGTTGATGGCGATGCTTGCTAGTGCTTTCTTGATAGATTTCTTGTCATCATCACTAGAGCTATCACTATTCGAAGAGCCATCACTATCCCATGTGACCACATAGCCTCCACCTTTCTTCTTCTTTTGGAAGGTCATTCTCTTCTCCTTCTCCTTCTTTTCTTTCTTGTTCGTCTTGTGCTTCTTCTTCTCATCCTCATCATTGTCACTATTGTAGGGACAATTCGCTACAACATGATCGGGGCTCTTGCAATTGTAGCATCTTCTTACATATTCTTTGCTTTTGGTGTGATCTCTTCTCTTTCTTGCACCATAGCCCTTCTTCTTCATGAATTTTCCCATCTTGCGTACAAAGAGGGCCATAGCTTCATCATCAATATCACTAAGATCATCATCATCACTTGATTCTTTCTTGGACTTGCCCTTGTTCTTGGATGATGATGAGCTAGCCTTGAATGCTATACTCTTCTTCTTCTTGTCTTCTTCTTCCTTCTTGTCATCCTTGTCATCCCCCTCCCTTTCCACACGGTATGTCTCTTGTGTCATGACATCACCTAGTACTTAGTTAGGGGTAATCTCCTTCAATCCTCCTCTTATGATAAGCAATCTCAACATCTCAAATCTTGGAGGTAGGCACATTAAGAACCGATGAGAGACATCATCATCCTTGATCTTCTCTCCTAAAGCCTTCAAGTCATTGACAATTACTTGCAATCGATGGAACATTTACGGAATGCTCTCATCATCCTTCATCTTGAAGCTTGTCAACTTATCCTTGAGGATGTACAATTTGGCACTCTTCATCGCCGGTGTGCCCTCATATGTTTCCTCCAATCTCCTTTACACCTCATTTTCTCTTTCACAATCCTTGATTTGCTCAAACACCTTAGAATCAATGGCATTGTATATGGTGTTGAGAGCCATTGTATTGCATTGTTTGTTGGTCTTGTCTTGGTTGGTGAGATTGTCGGGATCAATGATAGCATAGTCATTTTTTATCACATCCCATAATTGATCATTGATTGAACCAAGATATATCCTCATCTTTCTCTTCCAATAAACATAGCATGTGCCATCAAAGAACGGTGGTTTGCCCCCCACATGGTTGAACACAACTTGAGCTATAATTTGACACCGAGGTTGTTAAGCCTTTAATCAAATGGTGACCATGGCTCCGATACCACTTGAAAGGTCCAAATATGGCTAGAGGGTGGTGAATAGCCTATTTAAAAATCTACAAATCAACTAGAGCAATTTGATTAGTATAACAAATAGCAAAATGCAAACTTACTCTAGAACTACAAGGGTTGCAAGCCACCTATCCAACAATTCTAGTTGCTATGATCACTAAACACACAATTTGCTATTTCACTACTCACTAAGAGCTCTCACACTTGCTACACTAAAGAGCTCCAGTAGATGAACTTAAACTACAAAGCAAGCTCTCAATTCTAGTTACACTAAAGAGCTTGCCACAACTAGTTTGCAAGAATATAAATGAGTGAGTAGGGTGATTATACCGTCGTGTAGAGGAGTGAACCAATCACAAGATGAATACTAAATCAATCACCGAGAGAATACCAAAGGGCAAGAGACAACCAAATTTTCTCCCGATGTTCACGTGCTTGCCGGCACGCTAGTCCCCGTTGTGTCGACCAACACTTGGTGGTTCGGTGGCTAAGAGGTGTTGCATGAACCTCATCCACATAATTGGACACCACAAGAACCTACCCACAAGTGAGGTAACTCAATGACACGAGCAATCCACTAGAGTTACCTTTCGGCGCTCCACCGGGGAAGGCACAAGACCCCTCACAATCACCACGATCGAAGCCAGAGACAATCACCAACCTCCGCTCGATGATCCTCGCTACTCCAAGCCATCTAGGTGGCGACAACCACCAAGACAAATAAGTGAATCCCGCAGCAAAACACAAATACCAAGTGCCTCTAGATGCAATCACTCAAGCAATGCACTTGGATTCTCTCTCAATCTCATAATGATGATGGATCAATGATGGAGATGAGTGGGAGGGCTTTGGCTAAGCTCACAAGGTTGCTATGTCAATGCAAATGACCAAGAGAGTGAGCTTGAGTCGGCCATGGGGCTTAAATAGAAGCCCCCATGAAATAGAGTCGTTGGATCCTCATTCTACTGAAAAATGGGGCGGCCGGACGCTACGGTCAGATCGACCGGACGCTGGACCCCAGCGTCCGTCGCGTGATGTGTGCCACGTGTCCCCTGCTTCAAACGCTAATCGCCCGATCTCAATGGTCATCAGTACATTTAAGTTGTGACCGGACGCGCTGCTTGAAAGTGACCGGACGCAAGACCTCAGCGTCTGGTCGTTTCCAGTAAGCTTCCATTCACGAAAAATCACGACCGGACGCGTCCGGTCATGCCTGACCGGACTCACCCAGCATTCGGTCACTCGGCGTCTCCTCTGTGCGCTGCCACGTCAGCAGGACCGGACGCACCCCATCAGCGTCCGGTCACTAAGTGACCCAGCGTCCGGTCGAAGACCGACGCCAGTGTCTTCACGCTTCCACTGACTGGACGCGCCGGTCCTACCGAGACCAGCATCCGGTCACTTATAGTGACCTCCGTCTTTTCTGTATAGAGCGCCGGTGGCACCGTCGGACTGTCCGCATTCTACAGGCGGACACTCCGCTGGTGAAGTTCCTAACCCTTGTTCAAATGTGCCAACCACCAAGTGTGTATCACCTTTTGCACAAGTGTTAGCATATTTTCACAAATGTTTTCAAGGGTGTTAGCACTCCACTAGATCCTAAATGCATATGCAATGAGTTAGAGCATCTAGTGGCACTTTGATAACCGCAGTTCACTATGAGTTTCACCCCTCTTAATCTAGGAAGTTTATAGTATACTCAAGTGTGTACATGACCTGACTTAGCATTTGTTACCGGGTTACTTGGCAGATATCAGAGTAATCTAGGAATAGAATACTGGAGACTAGTAAAGAAAGTTTTGCATTACTTGCAAGGCATAAAAGGTCCCATGCTAACGTACAAAAGATCTGATTCCCTACACATAGAGGGGTATACACATTCAGATTATGCGGGAGATGATAGAAAATCCACGTCGGGATATATATTCACTCTCGCAGGAGGAGCTATATCGTGGAAAAGCTCAAAGCAAACCATCACTACATCGTCTATGATGTATGGCGAGTTTGTAGCTTGTTATGAGGCCACAGGGTAGGTGAATTGGCTAAAGAAGTTTATGCCCGGGTTGAAAGTGGTAGACAACATACATAAGCCACTCAAGTTATACTACGATAATAATCCAGCAGTATGTTATGCTCACAATAATAAGTCAAGTGATGCTGCCAAACACATTGACATAAAGTATTATGTTGTGAAAGACAAAGTCTGGGATCATATAATTAGTCTTGAGCATATAAGTATAGAAAAGATGCTCGCGGATCCGCTTACAAAAGGCTTACCACCCAACGCGTTCAGAGAACACTTAGCCGACATGGGTTTAAGGGAAAGTCTATGATTCCTGGACAATAAGGGCCTAGATGAGAATATGTTTCAAAACAGAGAGGTGCATTGTACCTGTTAATCTAATGGCAACAAACCGTGATGATAAAGCACGCTCTATGCACTGATCTGTGATGGAATGGGAAAAAGATAAAGTAAGTTAAGTTTAAGTCATAAGGTGAGATCAAGGGGAAGAATGTTAGGTTGATCTCTACCAACTTGGCCCAATGGCCAATTGGGTCCTTGATCCGCGCCATGATCGGAGGCGTCCAACCCTATCTATGGTTGGTAGGCCCCCGTCGCACAGCGCCATAAAAAGGAGGTGGGGGCCGAGGCATAAGGCACGAGGTTCACCTGAGCCGCCACAAACCCCACCTACATCCTAACCCTAAGCCGATCTAGAGAGGGGGTGCTGCCAGCGATGGGAAGCCGCCACCGTCGCGTCTTCATCGCCGCCTCTGCGACCGTGCCTCCACTGCACTTTCGACACCGCCGCCGGACTCCACTGCTACCCTACATCAACACCATGGCCAGCTCCTCCACCAAGCCTCCCGATGGTCGGTAACGCCTCCCCACTCTCATCTCTCTCTCTCTATCTCTCTCAGTTTTAGTTCATGTTCTAGGGTTTATTATATCCTAAATGCAAGTTTATACCTGTTAGATCTACTCCCAGTGATCTTAAGTTCTAGCAGAGGAAGCTTACTTTCAGGTTGGGATGCTACTTCAATCGGCTTTCTAGCTCCTCCCGAGTCATCCTCTTCAAACTCCCAGATTGGCAAATCATCGAACATCTTGTAGGCAAGCTTCATGGGGATCCCATGCTCTGGAACCCACCGCCGGGATCACCTCACGCTTTTGTCAGATGAAGCCATGAAGGCTTCTGCAGGCCTCTCTGACAGGGTTTGAGGCTAACACTTTGTCTGTGTTGGTTTGTCAACAGATGTACCTTGAATAAGACTCCTACTTTGATGCACTTATCAATTGTTATGTTGTTCACTTTCCCTGCACAACAGTGTCCACATATACGCTTGGACGGTTCCCAACATGATGCTCAACCACCCATATGATAGAGAATGACATTAATCGAGTGAGATTGTTTCATTGATGGTTTATTCGCATTTCTGGATAGGAAGGAGCATAACAATTACTTGCGACCCATTTGGAGCTCCAATTTAGCGGGACCTTTAGTTGAGCTAAAGGAAGGTGCATTGCGAGTTTCTTTTCCTTCAGCAGCTACAACACCTGTTTTGTCTGTTCTATTTTTGCTCTTCATGTCATCAGTTACCTTCCTGAGGCCTGTATATATAACAAGAAGGTGAAGCAGTAACTGTAACATAATTTTAGTGCATGAATTGGGAAGGTGTACGAGTTGTTCAACCGAAAATCAAATGAAAACTCATACTGAGCTGACCTTGTGTCACTGGTTTCCCAGAGCTGATTTCAGCAAATACTGCTGACATTCCAGATTTTGGTTGGGATGATGAGGCCGAAGAGATGGAAAGAGATGTAGAAGGAGCGGACGGAACTGAAGGTGCTTTGTTGTTTGCACTTCCTGGCGGTTGCCATGCAGGACCCAATGGGTAGTACCTCTTCACATAATCACGCAAATTGGGCACGTAAAGCTCTTTTAGGGCTTTAGCCCACTCCACATGATCAGGGTCCTTATTTTTGTATTCCACAAACACGTGTGATATCATTATCCAACACTAATAAGATTAAATCTATATATGCTTAGGAAATCAATCACTTATACTAAAGTTAATCTCTGAACAGGCTTAGTTAGAAATGGTGTTATGCTAAGTAAGCAGTTGGTGGTCCTTTTCAACGTCAGTCTGTAAAGCGATAAGTACAAAGATGCCAAAGGTGTGCTACGTTGCACATGTTTATCATATAATCTATAATAGAAAACTAGCAACACAATGGGATATCTTTTTTCTTTGCAAAACGCACCTATAATGGGATATAGCCAATTCTCTGTAAGAAAACATTGTAATAAGAAACTAAAAAACAAACAAAGACAAAAAAAAAACACAAGAAGGACGTCTCACTTACCATTAGGAGCTTTTGGATTTGGGTAAAAATGAACTAGAAACGATCTCTGTCTCTTTCTACCTTCATCTTGCACGCAGCATACCAATTAAGATATGTTGTCTGATCAATCTTCAATGCACTGGCATAGAGTAGTAGTTATTTCCTCTATAGTCTATAATCTTAATTTGAACCAGAGTATTCACGTTAATCCTTGTGAGACACGAAATGAAAAAAAAAGATAAAGACTAGAATTTTAGACAAAAATCATAAATACTTGACTTTTCATTTGTGGTATACTCTATTCATCATCACCAGTATATAATAGCCATCACATATATTCTATTTCTAAAAATTTAACCACGTCTACCATTATGAAAAATGAAATTATGAACCCTATTGTCATGAAACATTATTATTTAAAATAATCATAAAAATGTGTATCTCAAATTCACACTACCGGAGACGGCTTCTTTGCCGAGTGTCCCAGACTTTGCCGAGTGCTTTTTTATCGGGCGCTCAGCAAAGGGGCTATTTGTCGAGTGCCAGAGAGAAAGCACTCGGCAAAGAGCGAGCACTCGGCAAAGACCAGGTTTGCCGAGTGTCGAGCACTCGGCAAACCAGAACACTTGACAAAGGGCCGCCGCCGTTAACGTCGGCAGCCACCGTTAACCCTTTTCCAAGTGTCTTCTCCTGACACTCGGCAAAGCGGTGATTTGCCGAGTGTCATTTTTTGACACTCGGCAAACCATATTTTTTTCACTTTTGACCTCCAAACTTTTTCTGCAGTCCTCATACAATACCTGGTACTCCATGTTCCAATGTGGCACATTTCTCGGACTTTTTTTATATTTTTTTAATTTATTTCATTTAATTGAATTTTCTTGGATAATTCAAATTATAACTGCTAGTCATTCGAATAATGAAAAAAAAGAATGGAAAATGATATTCATATTATTTAGTATAATGTGAGGTCGTATCCAGGAACAGACCACCAATTTTGAACATCTTGTTCATGAAACATGACTACGAACTTGCGATCGAGTTGTTTTTAAATTCTATAAAAAGCAAAAGAAGTCCGAAAATCATGAAACTTGTCAAGATGTCATGATATCATATGTGGAGGCTATGATAAAATTTGAGAAGATTTCATGAGGTTGTCACGTCACGATGCTTGCAAACCGAAGAATCTCCAAGAAGTTTCATGATTTTCGTGAAGAGACCGACGAGGTGGTAAGCATCGTACATGACAAACTTGCGCGAAACCTCTTCAATTTTTTTTATCACAGCCTCCACGTAAGATATCATGACATCTCGACAAGTTTCAAGATTTTGGTCTTCGCTTGCTTTTTATAGAATTTAAAAACACCTCGACCAAGAAAGTTCGTGGTCATGTTTCGTGAACAAGATATTCAAATTGGTGGTCTGCTCTCGGATACGGCCTCACATTATACTAAATAACATGAATATCATTTTTCATTCATTTTTTTCATTATTCAATGACTAGTAGCTTATAATTTGAATTATCCAAGAAAATTCAATTAAATGAAATAAATTAAAGAAATATAGAAAAAGTCCGAGAAATGTGCCACATTAGAACATGGAGTACTGTATTGTATGAGGACCGCAGAAAAGTTTGAGGTCAAAAGTAGAAAAATATATTTGCCGAAAGTGTCAAAAAATGACACTGCAAATCGGGAAGACAAGCAAGAGAAGTTGGTTTGCCGAGTGTAAAAAACACTCAAGCAAGAGAGGGTTTGCCGAGTGTCAAAAAAACACTCAAAGAAAGAAATAAAATCTTTTTCTAGAAAAGAAGGAGAAAAAAAAAAAAAAACCTTTATCGAAAGTGCTCGGATCTAGAACACTCGGCAAACCTCGCTTTGTCAAGTGTCGGATCTAGGACACTCGCAAAAAAATAAATAAAAATAAAAAAATCATTTGCCGAGTGTCGATCTAGAACACTCGGCAAACATCGCTTTTCGAAAGTGTCAAATCTAGGACACTCGGCAAAGTCGCTTATACTATATAACCGCACGACGACGCGCAGCGATCGAGCAAATCCGAGGGTGGGCAGCTCACCCGGCTGGGTGCGAGTCACATGTGGCTGCGATGGAGCGGCGAAGCGCAGCAGCTTCGGCGACGCGCAATGACTAGGGCAAGGACAATGGCGGCGACTCTCCTCCTCCACCGCAATCGGTAAGACCCGCTCTCCTCCCCTTTGATAGAGCCCCACGAACCTTCTTGTACATCTTCATCCCACGGAAGGGTCCGCTTCTTTGTCTGGTTGCCGCTGAAGGTCTCTCCTCTCCCGCTGCACCCGCTCTCTCCTCGAATTGATGCGCTTGTCGCCCGCTTGCCACTTGGCAGTTCTTGAAGGTGACGTGCAGGAGCTCGGCAAGGTCCGGCGGTTCGCGGCAGAACGACGCGCCGCTACGCGCTGCTGACGCCATCAACCGCAAGCTTCGAACCGGGGCCCCGCCGACGCCGCACGTCAAGGCCGTTAGGGACGGCGAAGAGCCCACAGCCGGCCCCGGTAGCCCTCGCCGACCACGGCCGCTGGGTGGAGGCTGCAGATCATCACCACGCAGACGCGCACAGGATCCATCACGCGCCGCGACGCGGAAAGGCAGCGGCGGCGGATTTTTTATATTTTTCAAAAAAAAATCGCTGCCGAAAGTGTCGATTTAGCACTCGGCAAAGGCTTTGTTGCCACGGTGCCGCCGCCGTCACGGTAACTTTTCTTCGCCGAGTGTCGATTATCACCGGGCAAAGCTTTTGCCGAGTGTCCGATAAAGTGCACTCGATAAAGAGGTCTTTACCGATAAATTATTTACCTAGCGCCATTTATCGAAAGTGTAACACTCAAAGCAAAGGCTTTGCCGAAAGTGTATATCGGCCTTTTGCCGAAAGTGCCCGAGGCACTCGCAAAAAAAGCTGAATCCGTAGTGTCACACATCTATCATTATAAAAGATGTTGCAAAAGTAACCCAAAACTACTTGAAATTACCTACATACGCCATTACGAAAGGTAATATAAAGTAAACCATTAACTTGTATATAAATTTGACAGATTCAGATTGCCTTGTGAATGGATAACGTCTCAAAGTTATCGAACCAAACACGACATAAGTTGCCCTCGCGCCCTGTTTCACCTCACCCTCGGCCACTTTCCATAAGCTCGGATGAGTTAAAAAAGAGTGGTGCAGTGGATTCAATAAGAACACTTTATTTGTAGTCAGAATAATTTGTGCTAATAGTTTTCCATTGGTTTTCACCATTGGATGAGACTCGTAAGCTCAGAGGATGTGGAAAGGAAATTCAGATCGTAGAAAAGAATTTCACGATAGACACAAGAATTGTAAATGTTGTTTGGAGTACATATATTTTATAGCCCACCAAGCCCATGTACAGTTTCCGGACCGGGCCACACTTAAACGCAGAAGCTGATGAACAAAGGTGACAGCCTAGATCGCAGATGTCGGCCCAGATCGTAAAGGTTAGCCTGGCAAGGCACCTGGCTGTTTTTTTTTTTACTTTTCTCTTTTCTTTGTCACTTGTGATCACCTCACGGTAGTTAGTCTTTATCAATACTTAAACAAATTAATTTAAAAATATCAAAACCCCATTCAACAATTTGGAAACTAGCTCAACATTTAAATGAAAATTTTGAATGTTTTTATAAACACAAAAGGTGTTGACTTGTACTCCCTTCCCTCCGACCCTTTTTATCTGCTGTTCTCGCTATCAAAAAGTCAAACATACTTGTCGGGAACCTAATACCGGGGTACCCAAGGAGATGGAACTAAATAACCATCGAACGTTAAAAACTCCCGAACGGACAAGAGCACCGCTGCGCTTCTTGCCCGAACGATGGGAGTTTTGACTCCGCCTCGCCCGATGCCCATCAGCCAGCTCCACCTCCCCCGACGGCTGGGGAACGGCTCCACCTCGCCCGAGGGCTGAGGGCTAGACTCCTCCTCGCCCGAGGCCCGTCAGCCGGCTCCGCCTCCCCCGACGGCTGGGGGACGGCTCCGCCTCGCCCGAGGGCTAAGGGCTAGACTCCACCTCGCCCGACCCCCGAGGGCCGGGCTCCATCTCACCCGACCCCCAAAGGCTAGGTTCCGCCTCGCCTGACGGACCTCGCCCCGCCCGATGTCCAAGGATTGGCTCCGCCTCGCCTGACAACCGCACCCCGCTCCTTCATGATGATAGGCACAGGGTAAGACAAGACGTTCGGGTCAACCATGGCACAAAAAGACCATGTCCTGCACCCCTGCAGGAAAGTACCGTCAGGACATGACAGGACGGGTGCTTAGACCCTTCCAGGCGTAACAGAGCCTGAATAGTGTTGCAGACGCGTGCTCTTCGCCCTACAGTGTTGTAGGCGCCATCTTCAAACCACCAGGAGAAGAACCCGACACGGACATACGACAACCACTACGCTCTAAGGAGAGACTCCCGTCCTCTACAATGGCAGAACAAGCAGTCACCGCGACATCCGCTCCCTACGGGGTCGGGATTCAGCAACCCTGTCCGACACGCCGCCCGTAGGGGCGGGATGGGACGTACCCACTTGCTAAAAGAGGCCAGGGCATGGCCTACGAAGATCACCGAACACACCACTTCGACATCGCATCGCCATGTTATCTGAGGTGGCTGGAAAAAGGAAGACCCGAATCCTTCGAAGGACCTTCTATACCCTTAGTATTTTCCTCTTTCTCCCATCTATAACCCCTGCTCCCCCTTGTCTATAAAAAAGGAAAGGGCTCCCTCCCCACCGAAGGGACCGACTTTCAACGAACAACTCACACATGCAGGCGAACTCATAGAGGGTTCAGTTCAACTCACATACACAGCCAAGCCGCCGTCAGGCTCTTGGCCTCCTTTCGACCCTTCCATCAGAGACCTGGGACCAGTCCCTCTCTCGACCGTTTGTACCCCCTACTACAAACCACTTTTAGCGCTAATAACAGGAGCAGCAACAGACTGGATGTAGGGACATTCAGCCCAAAACCAAGATAAACCTTGTGTCTTTTAGCGCACCATCCGGGCCTAACGCATAATTATAAATTTACTAGCCGGTGCTTGTTCAAAAACACCGACAATACTCAACTTTGACCGGATATATACAAGAAAATATTAATATTTATAGTGCATGATTAGTATCATTAGATAGATTGTCGAATCTATTTTCACAATAAATTTGTTTGGAGATATAAATATTGCTAATATTTTCTACAAATCTAGTCAAACTTTAAAAAGTTTGAGCAGCACGCATAAACCATAACGACAAATAAATAGAGATAGAGGAGTATATAGCAACCGGTCAACATTTCAAATTCCAAATTTAGTTTTCCGGCCAGTAATAGCGAGCATAACAAACAGTGCATGGCCATATCCCAGAACCATAAAACCCGTAGAAGCCAATGTGCAACAATTGCGAACCATTTTTTTTCAGGTAGGAAAGCATCTTGGCTCCTGTTCTATGCTAAATCACAGAGCATTTTTTTACAACAGCAACAATTTTTTTACAGAGCATTGAGTAGCTCAAGGATCATAACGCTCGTTCCAGCTAGTTCTCACTGACAATAGATGGCCTTTTGTTATAGAAAACAGATGGCCTTATTGATTTTTAAAGTGGAATTGCTAGCACCGGACGTCCGGTATGGGACGCTAGCATCAGATGGTGGTGCTGCCAAGCAAGAGAGCTCAAGGCCACTGCTTTTTCGCGCACCCCACCACGTGGGCCCCATGCTTGGGCTCGGTTTCTCACGCGCCCGTCTGCACCCTCTTGGCGGCGCCCCAGCAACGGGCCCGCGTCGCCTTGACGTCACCCATCGATTCTGGCAGGTGGGTCCCATTGCAACATGTGTAACATCGGTTCTACTTTTGTAACACCCGGATGAAACACTTGCAACATACGCCCAAAAATTTGAAACACTTGCAACATGTGTATGAAACAGCAGTTGCAAAACACTTGAAAGTCATTGCAAACATGTGCAACATCTAGATGAAACACTTGCAATCGACGTATGAAACACCAAACATTGAAACATATGCTTGTAACATGCATGTATATGCAATCATCTATATCAACTTTTGCAACATTCGGATGAAAAAAAAAACTTGCAACATACGCCCTCGATACATATGAAACATTTAGAACATACACTCGAAACATACGCCAGATAGCCATTGCAACATATGCAATATCCCAATATACTTTTGTAAAATCTATATAAAATACTTGCAACATATATCTAAAACAGTAAGTTTAACCTAATTTGGCCCACGAGTTTTTCATCTGAAATGGTAATCCGGCCCATACATGAGCATAGTCAAATGGAACCAACGAACTGGGCCTCTAGTCAATTTGATCCGTTGCGTTGGGCTCCCCCTTCCATCGTCCCAGAAACAAGAAACCCGCAGAAGCTTCGGGAAAGCGGCTGGGATGTCCCCTGCCGTCCCACAGCCACGCCGAACAGAGAGAGAGAGAGAGAGAGAGAGAGAGAGGCGAAGGCTCTGGAACAGCCGGGAGTGCGCGAAACAGAGCAGGGCAGGACGCTGCGGTGAGCACGGGAAAGCTTGCGAAGACACTGGAACACCTGCGAACCCTCCCTCCCTGATCCATCCACTGCCCTCCTATAAAGGCAGCCATCTGTTCGTCCGACCTCGGCGTGACAGCAAACCAAGCAAGCATCAATTGAGCGATCGATCGCCTCCCTTTCAGGGATCCTGCCCATTCGATTCGATTCTCCTACAACAGTCTCGTCGAGAGCAAGCACAAGCAGGCATGGCGTCTGCGGACGTGCACATGGCCGGCGGCGCGGAGACGGAGACCTTCGCGTTCCAGGCCGAGATCAACCAGCTTCTCTCCCTCATCATCAACACCTTCTACTCCAACAAGGAGATCTTCCTCAGGGAGCTCATCTCCAACGCATCAGATGTAAGTTCCTCAATCCTCATTCTTTGCTGATCAATTCATTTGATCAATCGATGCTCTGTTTTCATTTTGTTCAGCTGCTCTGTTTCGACGTTTGAAATGCTCTGCTTTACAGTTTACACCAACAACAATCTAAACCATGGCAATGGCATTGCAGGCGCTTGACAAGATCCGGTTCGAGAGCCTGACGGACAAGTCGAAGCTGGACGCGCAGCCGGAGCTCTTCATCCGGCTGGTCCCGGACAAGGCCAGCAAGACGCTGTCCATCATCGACTCCGGCGTGGGCATGACCAAGTCGGACCTTGTCAACAACCTCGGCACCATCGCGCGGTCGGGCACCAAGGAGTTCATGGAGGCGCTGGCGGCGGGCGCCACCGACGTGTCCATGATAGGCCAGTTCGGGGTCGGCTTCTACTCCGCCTACCTCGTCGCCGACAAGGTCGTGGTCACCACCAAGCACAACGACGACGAGCAGTACGTCTGGGAGTCCCAAGCCGGTGGCTCCTTCACCGTCACGCTCGATACCACGGGGAGCGGCTTGGCCGGGGCACCAAGATCACGCTCTTCCTCAAGGACGACCAGCCTGAGTACCTCGAGGAGCGCCGCCTCAAGGACCTCGTCAAGAAGCACTCGAGTTCATCAGCTACCCCATCTACCTCTGGACCGAGAAGACCACCGAGAAGGAGATCAGCGACGGCGAGGATGAGGAGGATAGCAAAGAGAAGAAGGAGGGCGACGTCGAGGAGGTGGACGACGACGACAAGGACAGCAAGAAAAAGAAGAAGAAGGTGAAGGAGGTGACGCACGAGTGGGTGCAGATCAACAAGCAGAAGCCCATCTGGCTGCGCAAGCCCGAGGAGATCACGCGCGAGGAGTACGCCTCCTTCTACAAGTCTCTCACCAACGACTGGGAGGACCACCTCGCCGTGAAGCACTTCGCGGTGGAGGGGCAGCTGGAGTTCAAGGCCATCCTGTTCGTGCCCCGCCGCGCGCCCTTCGACCTGTTCGACACGCGCAAGAAGCTCAACAACATCAAGCTCTACGTCCGCCGCGTCTTCATCATGGACAACTGCGAGGAGCTCATCCCGGAGTGGCTCGGCTTCGTCAAGGGCGTCGTCGACTCCGACGACCTGCCGCTCAACATCTCCCGCGAGACGCTGCAGCAGAACAAGATCCTCAAGGTTATCCGCAAGAACCTCGTCAAGAAATGCATCGAGATGTTCTTCGAGATCGCCGAGAACAAGGAGGACTACGCCAAGTTCTACGACGCCTTCTCCAAGAACATCAAGCTGGGCATCCACGAGGACTCGCAGAACCGCGCCAAGCTCGCCGACCTGCTGCGCTACCACTCCACCAAGAGCGGCGACGAGATGACGAGCCTCAAGGACTACGTCACGCGCATGAAGGAAGGGCAGAAGGACATCTACTACATCACGGGCGAGAGCAAGAAGGCCGTGGAGAACTCGCCGTTCCTGGAGCGGCTCAAGAAGGGGGCTACGAGGTGCTCTTCATGGTGGACGCCATCGACGAGTACGCCGTGGGCCAGCTCAAGGAGTACGAGGGCAAGAAGCTGGTGTCGGCCACCAAGGAGGGCCTCAAGCTGGACGAGGACGACGAGGAGGCCAAGAAGCGCCGCGAGGAGCGCAAGAAGCAGTTCGAGGACCTCTGCAAGGTGATCAAGGACATCCTGGGCGACCGCGTCGAGAAGGTGGTGGTGTCGGACCGCATCGTCGACTCCCCGTGCTGCCTCGTCACCGGCGAGTACGGGTGGACGGCCAACATGGAGCGGATCATGAAGGCGCAGGCGCTGCGGGACACCAGTATGGGCGCCTACATGTCCTCCAAGAAGACCATGGAGATCAACCCTGACAACGGCATCATGGAGGAGCTGCGGAAGCGCGCCGAGGCCGACCGGAACGACAAGTCGGTCAAGGACCTCGTGCTGCTGCTCTTCGAGACGGCGCTGCTCACCTCGGGGTTCAGCCTCGACGACCCCAACACGTTCGCGGCGAGGATCCACAGGATGCTCAAGCTCGGCCTCAACATCGACGAGGATGCTGCTGCCGACGAGGACGCCGACATGCCCGCGCTTGAGGAGGGCGCCGCCGAGGAGAGCAAGATGGAGGAGGTCGACTGAGGTGTCCGTTTTGAGTATTATCCTCTTCCCATCCAGGCAAAAATCGATCGATGATGATGGTGATGCCTCTGCTTGTGTGTGTCTGCATGTGGGTCCAAAAAGTGTCACTGTTGGTTACAGTGTTCAGTAGTAGCTTACCCGGGCCGTGTGTCTTGTCTTCTTCGTGTCACATTTCGGATCCCAAATTTCCTGCTAGTTCAGTATAATAGGTATGGTTTCAGTTCAGGAAACACTAATTCTGGACTGGATTCTGAGCATCATGCATTTGCCACCGCACAAACTTGAGCAAAGACTAGACACGATGCAAATCTTCCGTACGCTTTTAATAAACTGAAAATTTTGCATGACTCACATCGATGGTTCTTTGAGAAATTTGGGGAGTGTTCAGGCTGGACTGATTTTTTTCCTGTTCATGCTGGAAAATACTGTTTATACCGGAATGTTGTGAGAGAAAAACACTGCTCCGGCTGGAAAAAGAAGCCAACCAGCCAGCCACAAAATGCCAGCCGAAAACTGCCTTGGTTAGGTATATTGAATCTCAAATTATTTTCGATGCAATGAAATTACACTTAAATTTCAATGTTCTACTTTGTACTGTCCTGAAATTAAGTATTTTAAATGCTCAAGTAGTCAAGTTCAGAAAATATAAATGTACCTCAAGTTTCAAGTTGTCCGCTCTGATGATTCACTCTGAAGTCTGAAAACGATTTGCTAAAATTTGACACATTGAGCAGGCGGCACTACCTGTTTAAAGATTCAACATGGAAATTCTGAAAGTTTGCTGACTCTGCATTCAAATGTTCAGTGAGATGAACTCGACTAGGATAAAGAACTAACAAGAAATTTGAGTCTGCACGTATACACTGCAACCACATTTTGGGCAATATGTCTATTTAAACTATGAGTAGGTTCCACACATTGAAGTGCAACTATTGCAGTTATGCCCCTATCGAAATCAAATTCAGAGTCACACGCATAGGTATCAACCATAGGGATATAACCGTTTATATATTTAACAACATACAAAGGAAGCGCCAACAACAACAAAAGCATGACTTTCAGCTTTGATGCAATTGGGGCAAATCCATCTATAGGCCCTTAACATACAGAATTATCCAAAAAAAAAACATAAATATCCAATTCTGCTGAGTTGGGACAATTGTTGCATGCCATGGAGGGATGCGCCTCTGAGAGAGTAATATACTTCAGTTTCCCCTGTATCTAGTGGTAGCTGGTGAGACACTACACGTCAGGTGCATTTTTATTCTTTCAAGCATATTGTCCCACTCTTGAGTACCTCTCAGAATTCAGAAAATCAACTTCATGAATCATGGTTCTCTCCTCTGAATCCTCAGATTCTAGCTATTTAATACGATCATGTAGGAAATATTCTGATTTGTCCATTTGATAGGTGGATCTCCGATTGAATCCTCTGACTTGTAACTTAAAGAAAGTTACAAGTAAGAATTGTCTGTTGATGCTTCATACTAGTGAAGGGCTGAGCTCAGGGGACTAACAACGTAATTTTAAAATGTTAATACCAGAACAATAGAGGGAACAATTACCTTGGACAGCTCCACTTCAAGCCCTTCTATAAAGGTATAGACCCACTTCACCACATCAGTGTTACAATTGATAATTGGCTCGGATTTTAATTTTCTTTTTGCACTTAGCTAGTGGCCCTAGGCTTGGAGATTCACCAGCTCCGCCAATGGGTGAAATGATAAAGGAACAGACACTAGCAAATCAATTTGCCATAGCACGCCAAACATTTACGTATCAGTCTTATCAGAATGGGTGAAATGATAGAGGAACATACACTAACAAGTCAGTTTTCATAGGGGTGAAGCTACATATGTAGTTGTGGGTGCATATGCCCCCCTCCAAAAAAAAAAGATTTAGTGATAAAGACTAAAATTTTACCATATATGCACCCTCCATGGTTAAAATTAAACGCCTGTAACACGCTTAATTTGTGGTTACTTACTGTTTCGAACTTCAACATATCCCCATGACTGACTGCCATCAGCATTGCTCTTGGTGATGGTGGCAAGGTGGCGCTCATCATATCATCATCCACAAGAGTAGTAGAGCAGAGCAGGAAGCAGAAGAGCAGAGCAGGAAGCAGATTAGGACAACGACCTGTAGCCGCAGGGGAGCGGCGGCGGGAGCCATACTGCTGGGACTTGCTGCTGCTTCTTGTGCGGGCGGATTATTGGAATTGGAGTAGCAGGGGTGAACTCTTGAGTGAGCAGGACACATGTACTTTTGCTTCTGCTAGCGAGATGGAAGAAACGGCTTGGATGTTCCCCACTTTAATTATATAAGTGAGGGATCCATCGTGGAATCTGTTGCACGAAAGACAGCCACTGCTACATAATTGCAAACGGTCGAGTTGGTAGGTGTTGAATCTCAAATTGCAAACGACCACTGCTACATAGTTGTGGGTGCATATGCCCCGCCCCCTCAAAAAAACAAATCCAGATTTAGTGATAAAGACTAAAATTTTACCATATATACACCCTCCATGGTCGAAGTCCATGCACCCACAAGAAAGTTGCATATGTACCTTCATTATACCCGTTAATATATGTCTAAGAAGTTAGTCATCAGTATCCTTCATTATAGCTCTAATAATCACAATAAGTCATTTCCTACATAACTATTTACCTTTCGGTTCCCCTCTCTCTCTACACTCTAGGTTTGAAACTGGCCTCATGAGTTTGGTCTGAATAAGTTCTTGAGCCTCCGCAAAGAGACGTTGCATTTCTGTGACACTATGAAATACTGTTCCAAGACAATCAGGGCCTATGTTAGGTCATACAAAACCCTGGAGTTCAACTGGATCCTCAGAGCTAGGCACGTGCTAATAATGTGTCAATAATATATACTTGGCCTAAGTTAGCTTGCCCTGTTCATGGTCGAGCTGGATAGGTTTGGCACTTTTGCAACCCAAACAGTAGAGAGTAGTCAGTTCTGCGTTCGTTGGTTTTGAATGGGCGTGGGTAGGGGTGCATAGAACCCCCTCACTCCATCACTAGATCCTCCATTGACCAAAGCATCAAGGTGCTATCTGCTACGCTTATTTGTCATGAAATTTCAGGGCCTTTTTCTGTCTTTAATTATCTACAATAATGGACAAATAGCAACGAGCCATCCCTCTATGTTAAAATAAAGTCTTCGACTCTTTGTATATACTAGTGGATAGGCACGTGTGACACGCACGTGTCCACAAAAATGGTCATTCCTAAAGCAGTTATTACAATGAAAATTTCAAGTAATAATAATGCACATTCGAGAGAATTCATATAATAGATAACAAGAATTCAGATAGAAATAAAAATATGTATTTGCCTCTCAATTCATGTAATATATGACAAGAATTCAGGTAGAAATAAATTGTGTATTTACAACAAGAGTTGGTTGTTAAGCACCAACACCATATTTACATTCATATCAAAATCCAACCCACAACTAAAAGGATAATTTTCTTTCACAAGAACTATCATTTATGTTATGGTACACATAAAAATTTCCTACAAGTAATAGCATGTGCATACCTGCAATCACTGGGGAAGGAGAAGAATACGTTGTTGCCGCACAGGTTTCGAACAAGCTGCAGCACAGCTTTTCCATCAAGATTTTGATCATTCTTCTACCTTGCCTAGTTGCTCCGAAACACCATGATAGCAGTTGGCCTTCCGATCTTTGACCATAAGTTGTTGCACAATCCTTAAAATGGATATGTCAATGATAAATAAGGGCTAATATGTTTATTTGCATTTTTCTAACATAAATTAGCACAATAGTATACTGTTCATGAACAAGAATGTAGATGTAATCTTCAGATGCTCCCTAAAAACAAAGTAAAAATGAGTCCCTTTGTTTGACAATGCAGCAGAGCCATCTAGCTAACATGTTGTGTTGCAAAAGTGGAAGAAATCTTAATGCAGTTCAAATTACACACCAAACCAGGAAAAAAGACTACTAATACAACATAAAAAAATTAGGTAAGAGCACGTGACAATGCAGCAGATCCATCTAGCTAGCATGTTGTGTTGCAAAAGTGGAAGAAATCTTAATGCAGTTCAAATTATAGGCCAAACTGGGAAAAAAGACTAATAATACAATTCAACATCAAAAAATAAGAGCACGTGCTTATAAGTTTATGATGCTAATAGTCGACGTCTTATTATAATAGAATATATTTTATGGATTCTTTTGTTAATGAGGCATTGCTTAAAATATCACTCGACCAAATATAACTTGACCAATCAGCCGCTCAATCAATCCTTTCACTTGTTACTCGCCCACTCAGTCACTCTGGGTATTGGGTCAACCCAACCCAAATACACCATTGGGTTATGGTTTAATGAGATAACTCAAAGAGCACCTGTTGAGGCATAAAGCTAGACTGCCACACAACTCCACACAAAGCTAGATTGTGATTCTCTGTCAGAATAGTCAATTTTACAGCATAGCCCATGCTAGGTGGATGATTCATTCTGCAAGAGACATGACACTTTTAGGATCAAGCAAGTTAACTTATAGGTGTAGCATGCTCCCCCAGCCGTGTCAATCCAAACATGAAGTGCGATGTCCAGTCCAGCTACATTTTCTGAAGCAGCAGTTGGGATGATAGTGGCCACCGAGATGCTTGTGCAATTCTTTTTTGTCACTTGTAACCGAGTGAAGTGCTTCGTAGCACCATGTTTAGTCGAGGGCCAAATCCTGTCCAAGTCCATCTGAAACATGAATGTATGTTTTCCCTGTAGAGGCCTATCCAAGTCCATTACAAACACCCAAGGACCGAGGAAAGGACACGAAACCATTACTATACAATCAAATGCTAAAATACTTTAATGCGAAATCAAATGCTAAAGAACTGGGCTTTGTTTCATACTTGTGAGAAATTTATTTTCAATCTGGATTACCATTATTCCTTGGTGAATAACAGGTTTTGTGTATGGGAATGGCAGCAGCAACATGCTGAAAAATGTAATGTAGTTTAGGAAGTAATATGTAGCGACATATGAATCGACAACAACCGTAATGCTGAGGACAAGTAGTCTGAACTATATATGTAGTTGTAGTAATATAATTAATGGGCGTGTAATCTGCATATGCATTATTGGTGCACCTTCAGCCACATCCATACAGCTTCTGTCAAGGTTGGATTTATGTTCCATTTTCTATGGCAGTAAGAATCTAGACCGGTACTAATTGACTAATGGTGATGTGATAGTGTGGAGTTCCATCACAAATCAAAGAATATATGTGGCCCATCACTTGCTATTTGCAATCATATCAGAGTGATTAAAAAGAAGGCAACAGTCTTAAGCAATGTACCAGTAGAAAAAAATAGAGATATGCAATGTTTTTCCTTGACCACTGGAAAAATTTGTTGCTGCTAACCAGTCCTATAAGAATTCTTGTCAACTATTTGCGGTATGATACTTACCCATTCCTTGATTCTCACATCCTATTTAAAGGGTGCAATCTGGCCAATCATATCAACGCTCCATGTGCCCCATTGGGTACCTGGTTGGTATGAGAGGACAAATCATCTTTGTGAGATACAAATGACTGACTGAATGAAAGCAACACATATGAATATCTATATTGCTGGACATGGACCAGAGGCCTGAAAAGTTTCAGGTTTAGCTGCATGAATTTGAATCGAAAAAACCATCATTCACATGTTTGTGAACAGCAAAAAAAAATCATACAGAAGGCATAATTCACATATAAAAATAAAAAAATCCATACCCTTTCAAAAAAAAATCAAGGCATCTTACAAGTTGATATCCAACATTTCCTTTTTTTCATTTTTGAAGGGAATACTATAGTATTATTCAATGAAGGGAGAAACAATGGAAACAATCAAAAGCACAAAAGAATTGATCGAAGTACTTACTGACTCAACAAATTGAGGTGAAATGACATAGTTAGTGGCCTGTCTCCTGTAAACTGACTCATATACAGCCATACAGGTATTCCCATTAGTACTTCAGGGGCAGAGTGTGAAATGTAGTATCTGTTAACAGGGCTGTAGCTGCAAGTACTTGCCTAGAACTCAAAAGATGGAGAGAAGACCTTTGCGCAACGATTGAGTTTAAATTCCTGAAATAATGTAGAACTGTTTTATTGATGTAGAAAAAAAAACCATTCATAAGCACCCATATAATCATAATTCTGGGTGGCATGACAATATCGAACCCGTAAAACCTGTCATAAACATACTGGTGACCTGCTTGCTCAGTTCAATTTTAAGAAAACAAATGAACAGGTATCTATCACTGTCATCTCAACTATATATATATTATGATTTGATGAATACCGTTGGCACCTAAAACTACAAATGCACGGCAAGGAATAAAAAAACAATATAATGGTTCGGAGGATTGAGGATTAAAACCTGGATAGAAGGTGCGTAGGTCTTCTGGGTCTTTGTTTATCTGAACATCGACAAGGGATCCAATCTTGGAGACGGTCAAGCAAACAGTGGTAAAATAAGAAATATCCAACATTCTATCGTTCAGAATATACGGCTACAAAATAAACTGGAGCCCCCAATACTACATCATGGGCTAATAAGAGAAACAAAAATTGGATACACAGAATCCTAATCTAGAGGGCATCGGCTATTGAATGGGGAGGCAGAATCGCACGGCTGTTAACCTGGAGGTTGGTCGAAGATGACGTGCGCAACATGGAGGATGCTTAGCCGATCTCCATCTCCCCAAGTGCCGCTGCAGCGGCCTGCTCCATCACCGGCCAGGCGTCGGCTTGGGGCGGGGCTCGTCCATTGCGGCGGACCTGGGGCCGCGCCATGGAGGGCCGGCGGCCGGCCTAGGCCAGCGCACGGGATGGGCGGCGGCCGCTGGCCGGCTGGGGCGGCGGACAGCATCAAACCTGGGGGCGGCGGCCTTCGGCGGACCTAAGGAAGGCGGATCTGGGGCCACAGTGTCCCAACGACGACTCCGCGCGCGTCCCTGCCGCACTATAGACATGCGCCATGCGCGCTAGCTCTCCTCGTGCTGCGGAAGCGCGCCGAGGCCGACCGGAACGGCAAGTCGGTCAAGGACCTCGTGCTGCTGCTCTTCGAGACGGCGCTGCTCACCTCGGGGTTCAGCCTCGACGATCCCAACACGTTCGCCGCCCCACGGGATGCTCAAGCTCGGCCTCAACGTCGACGAGGATGCTGCTGCCGACGAGGACGCCGACATGCCAGCGCTCGACGAGGCTGCTGCCGAGGAGAGCAAGACGGAGGAGGTCGACTGAGGTGCATGTTTGGGTGTCCTCCTTCCATCCTGCCAAAATCGATCGATGATGTTGGTGATGTCTCTGCGTGTGGGTCCACAAAGTGTCACTGTTGGTACAGGTCACAGTGTTCAGTAGTAGCTTACCAGGGCCGTGTGTCTTGTGTCTTCTTCGTGTCACACATTTAGGGTCTGCTGTGAGTGTCATGGCACGCTGTGAAACATAATATAATATCTGTGTTCTTTACTTCCCTGATCGATTTTAACTTGCGTTGCTTCCTGATTCTGATGATCTTCTTCCTGTTTCACACATGTGTTGCTAGGATAGAATTTCAAGGATGGATCTGATCATGCGTCTTTTGAATAAAAAAATTGAAGCATCGGTTCACTACAGATTACAAATACCTGCGATATTGAAGAAATCAAGCAGCTATATTCCTGTGCTAGTTCAGTACTTATCGGTGTGGTTTCAGTTCAGCAAACAACAATAAAAGCATGACTTCCCCGATCAATTTTAACTTGATATGCTGTGTTGCTTTCAGGTTCTGAAATCTGTTTCACATCGAGTAGACGTCATGTGCTGCTAGGATATGCAATTCAAGGATGGATCCGGCCAATGCATCTTTGAATTAAAAATTAAAGCATCAGGTTATTACAGATTTGAAACACGTATTGAAGAAATCAAGCAGCTTTCTATGTTCCTGCTAGTTCAGTAATAGGTATGGTTTCGGTTCAGGAAACAATAATTCTGAATTCTGAACATCATTTTGTCACCGCACAAACTTGAGCAAAGAGTAGACATGATGCAGATCTTCCATATGGAATCCGTATGCTTTTAGTAAACTGACAAATTTGCATCACTCACATCGATGGTTCTTTGAGAAATTTGGCTCAAAATATTTTGATACAATGAAATTACACTTCAATTTTCAACGTTTATTCTGTGCTGTCTTGAAGTTGTGTATTTAGGTTACCTCAAGTTTCACTATGCCTCTCTGATGGTTCACTCTGAAGTCTGAAAACGAATTGCTAAATTTGACACATTGAGAAGGCCACACTCCCTGTTTAAAGGTTCAACATGGAAATTCTGAAAATTCACTGACTGCATTCACTTAGGAGACTGAATCCCCTCAGAGTGGAGGGCTGGAGGCTAACCGAACAAGCCCTCAAGCAAATTGTACCACTCTTCCTCAAGCATATTGTCTCACTCTTGGGTACCACTCAGAAGTCAGAAAAATCAACTACATGAATCATGATTCTCTCCTCTGAAATCCTTGGATTTCTAGCTCTTTATTGAGATCAGTCGACAAAATATTCTGATTTGTCCAGTTGATAGGTGGATCTCAGATTGAACCCTCTGACCTGTAACTTAAAGAGAAAGTTACAAGTAATAATTGTCTGTTTTTTTTTTTGTGAATGTAATAATTGTCTGTTTGATGCTTCATACTATTGAAGGGCTGAGCTCAGGGGACTAACTATGTAAATTTAAAATGTTAATATCAGAACAATAGAGGGAACAATTACCTTGGACAGCTCCACTTGAAGCCCTTCCATAAAGGTACAGTACAGACCCCTTGCAGGCCGACTGCTTGCCCATTATCTAAAACAAAGGCCGACTGCTTGCCTTCTTTGTTCATGCAGACTCTCATGACTCCCCCTTTGCCAAAAGAGCACTATCCTATGCATCGCAGGTCAGAGCTGGCGGTGCAGCTGATGTGTCAATCCAGGAAGTCATAATGAACTGGGAGCCATCTCTGTCCTCATTCTCAATTAAACTGAGCTGAACAACAGCATCGTCAATGGGAGTGTCTAGCTTCTCCTTCTCAGTAGCATCAGTCATGACGGTGGTCGACTCAGTCATGATGCTCGAAGTGGCAACCATGCTAGTATCCATGCCCTGAGTTACCGGGGTCTCAAGTATATGTCACTCAATGACGCACTCTGATTTAGGGGCCTGACTGTGCTGGAGAGGCAAAGAGTGAACTCATCTAACAGCAAGCTGCCCCCCTAACTTTTTTTTTTGAGGAAGCTCAATTTCAATCTAGTGAACAATCTCACTGATGACCTTTCCGGCTTTGATTATGTGGTGGGCCCAATTCTTGTTCGGCGATTGTTTGCCTGGCGCTAACGTTGCTCAACATGCTGCCACACGAGCATAGGCGGCCGGTTCCACTATCTGTTTTTCGTTTTTTTACTCCACAACTATGTTGTTAGCTTGATTTGGAACAAACGAGTTTTCATTTTTTTTTCCTTTTTATTTTTCATATTAACCTATTATTTTTTGTTCTATATACAACAAATAATTTTCGATTTAGAAGTTTAATCAAAATAAAATTATGTGAAAAAACTTGTGTGTATAAGTTATGTTATTCATAAAATTTATTATATAAAAATTGTGTAAAAAATCATAATAACTTTCGCCTAATATCTAGTTACGAACCAAAATTAGGTTACAAAGGTTATGTAGAAAAGTTGTCATGATAACTTGTCTATAAAATTATGTAAAAAGCTACATTACAAAGTTATTATAAAACAAATATGGTGATAAGTTTTGTTTCGCAGAATGTTATACACAAAAGTTATGAGTATAATTTTGCAACTTTCAAAGAAATTATGCTGATAAGTTGTGTTCCACGAAATGTTATACACAAAAGTTACGAGTACAAAACTTACATGTATAAGTTATGTTATTTGTAAAGTTATTATAAAAAAATATGCTAGAAAATTTATGTTAAAAATTATTATCACAAAATAATGTAGAAAAATCTTCGTGCTAAGTTGTCTATGAAATTACGAAAAAATTGTATCAAAAAAGTTATGCTAAAAAATTATGCTAATAAGTTATGCTATGCAAAATGTTATATTGAAAAAGTTATGAATATAAGTTGTGGTAATAAGTTAAACCAGTAAAATATTATGCATAAAAGCTACGTGTATAACTGAGTAACTTTCCAAAAATAGAAAGTTACGGAAATATTTTTTCTAGAAAACGAAAGTTGCAGGGCTAGCTCATCGTTTGCTGGATTTAAATCCAATGAACGTTTGATTAGCCTGGCCCAACAAAGGGTTTGCTTCTATGGATTGTATGAACGTAAAAGACTTTTTGATTGAACTTAAATATATGTGTAAATGTGCATCTGTTTGTAATATTGAATATGCAATGTGCTCATGCACCGCCGCTCCCCACTGGCTCCGACCCCGATGGCTGGAATCGACCGACCCAGGCTTTTTCCTTCCCTATGTTGCAAATATATGTTTCAGGTGTTTCAGTTGTTTCAAAGGTATGTTGCAGTTGTTTCTTATGGATGTTGCAAAAGTAGGTCGGGGATGCTGCACATGTTGCATATGTTGCAAGTGTTTCGGAGGCATGTTGCAAGCGTTTGTTCAAAATATTTCATCTGTTCCAGATGTATGTTGCAAGTGTTTTGATCCGGATGTTTGCATATGTTGCAGCAGCATATTTCATATGTTTCATCTGTTTCAAATGTATGTTGCAAGTGTTCTATCTGGATGTTGTATATGTTACAATGACTATGTTGCAAGTATATGTTCCAAAGGTTTCATCTGTTTCAGTCATATGTTGCAATTGTTTCATCTGAGTGTTGCAAAAGTAGATCTCAATGTAGGGTTGTTTAGCGAGGAAGAGAGAGCTAGTGTGGGAGCCATGGCGACGTCAGCTGTAAGCTGGAGATAGCGGTCCACCGGAGGACGCGCAGGCGTCCGTGCTAGCGCGTGTGGCTCGTTCCCCGTAAAACATGTTGCCTCCGCTGGCCCCGCCGGAGGTCCTGGAGTAGAAGCTTGTGGTATCTCCCCGTGCGACTGAGATGCAGGCCAGCGGGCGGACTCCCCTGTTACGCGGGCGCGGTGGACGCTCTATTACACGGGGAACGGGACAGGGTGCGGCAGAGCTACGTCCGAACGCGGGCCTGGGGCCGGACGTCTGGGTGCTAGTTATTCCCCTACTAGAAACAATACAGAAATCTCTCTAGTAGATCCTATTAAATCATCACAGTTGTGTTGATTGATCTCCTGCTTTATATTTACAAATGTAAATAAATCTAGTTTTTATAATTTATAGCAATATAAACTTGCAATTTACACGTGGCCTATAAGATTGTGCTTCTGTACAATGTGCTGTCATGGGCTCACAAATTGCCATGTATGTATGCCCTAGTTGCCATGAAACAGTCCTTGATCCTTATCTTAAAAAATAATGCAATGTTACTGATACCGTGTAGCATTTGTTTACAATGTCGTGTTATAGCATATTATTTCGTCATCACAAAGTGCAACAGTCCTTCCATGCATATTAATTCATCGCAAATTGCCATGCATGCCTGCAATTATATATGAGCCTAGCATGCATGAAAGATGCTTGCTTATCCCTCCATCTCATCCGCTTTTGGGTGTGTTGTCACTTGTCAGACTGCCTCCGTGAGCTCCGACACAGTGTGGAACTAAGAAGCATTATTGGTGCTGCCGGTGCCGCAGTGCCTGAGCTTGATGGCGACCAGTGTGGCCTTGGCACATGCAGGGTAGTGTAGCTAGGTTAGCGACGTGAAGAAGAAGGCAACAGCCAGCCACGTATATATAAATGAAATTAAATAAATTGAAATAAAACGTACCGTGTATATGTCGTGGTGCATGGCTCTGTCGATGGCCTCCATCGACGCCTGCCGGAGGGCCTCCGTGACTTGGCATTTCACCCCATGCCCCTGCCTCGGCCTCCGCCTTGTCGTACATTGCCGACAGATCCAGCTTCACCTTGTGCCAGTACTCCACCGCTCCTCGATCCACTCAAGCTCCTTGCAGCTGCTCGTCGTCGACGGCGGCCTTGCGACGGTCACGACGGACTCGCCGAGCGCCACCTGCTCCTGGTCGTCCCAGCTCTGCTTATAGCTGCCGCCCACCGCCAGCAGAGACACCGCGGGGTGCAGCGACCTGAGGTGGATGCGCACGTCGACGGCGACGATGGACGTGAGCTTGTCCGCGACCGCCATGGTGTCCACGTCTTGGGTGGTGATGGACATGTAGCTTCCAGAGGTCGCGTCGGCCACGGTTCGCAGTGCTTTGGCGCCGCTACTGTCTTCTTTTTCCGACACACCGAAGGCGTACGTGGATCGGGTACTTTAGTTTAAGTTGGCTCAGCTCCTCCTTCATGTCGTCGGGGTCTTTGAAATGGTCGTCCTTTGCATCGGAGAGGAAGATTATGAAGGCCAAACGGTCCTTGTCCGCTGCCTTACGCTCATCTAGGATCTGTACGTTGGCGTGAACAAACACCATATTTGTAAATTTTGTTCTAAATCTCAAGACTACCTGAAACCTAACTTGACCAAGTTTAATACCAAAAAACACTACTACTTTTGTTAAAATTCATGTAAACTTGGTCCATGTAGTTGCCTCTGAAAGCATCTAGGCTTCTTTTTTGGGTTTCGGTGATTAATGACAATACAAGATTACTATAACTAACGTGTGTTTTGCAGAGGCAATTAAGTTAGGTCATGGTAATGGAGATCGATTGGGCAATCGAGGTGGTCATGCCCCTATGATGGAAATCGTTTCGGTTTTCAAAGGATGGACGACAAGGTCAAGGATGACTTGTTCTAAGTGTCGATTGGAGTTGGAGTGACACTTAGAGTAGTTTAGGACTTTGTTTTTTCTTTGACCGTACTATTAAGGGGGGTATGGACGGACAGCTTGACCTAGATGAGTCTAGTGAGTTAGGTATGGTGCACACTTGTTTAAACTAGCGCTATGTAGCTCCTACATATGCCTAAGTTCCAATGGAGCAAACTACATTCACACATGATAGAGAGTTGAAGGTGAATGGAGGGTCAAATCGATCGGCCGACGCTCAGCTCTGTATGCGACCGGACCGCCGCAGGTCCGGTCGATTTATTTGATCAAGAGATTTGCGTCAAAATGCGCACCGGACGCTGAGGGAATCAAGTGACCGGACGCTAAGAGGCAGCGTCCGGTCGAGTAAGTACAAGAAGGTTCGATAAGGGTTTAATGCGACGGGACGCGTCCGGCCGGTGGTGACCGGACCTGTCGTGATGTGACCGGACCTGTCGCCGTCTGGTCAACACATTATCACCTGGTTTGCGAGTTGAACTAACCGAGGCGTCCGGTCAGAATGACGGAGCGTCCGGTCTGTGCAGAGGCACATAACGGTTCGTTTTTTAGGCTGCCTTATAAATAGAAGCTCCACTCGTGTGTGGAGTGACTTTTGCTTATTCCAACAGCTGAGAAACACGTTTGTGAGTGCCAAGAAGAGCAAGGTCCTAGTGAGGTGTTTATGATTTGAGAATCCAAGAGAGTAACCTCATTAGTGAAACAAGAGTAGCAAAAGTGTGCATCCACCGTTTCTCATTAGGCCCAGCGTGGTCAAGTGAGAGTTCTTGCTTGTTACTCTTGGTGATCGCCATCACCTAGACGGCTTGGTGGTGATTGGGAGCTTGGTGTTCACCCGGCGGAGCTTGTGGGTGACCCAACTCAAGTTGTGAGCGGCTTTGGGTGATTCGCCGCGACGGAGTGTCGAAGAATCAACCCGAGAGAGCACTTGATCCTGCGCGGATCAAGGGGAGCTACACCCTATGCTGGGTGCTCCAACGAGGCCTAGTGGGGAGTGGCGACTCTCCGATACCTCGTCAAAACATCGCGCGTGTTCTCTCTCTCTCTCTATTTACTTTGAGCATTTACTTTGAGCATTTACTTTGAGCAATTCAATACTTGTCTTTACATTCATAGAATTACCATGCTAGAGTAAGTTTGGAATATAGGTTGCTAGTCCGTTGTGCGTTAGTTTATTAGAAACATTTTTCTAGGCACAAGGGGTAATTGGGCTAACCGTAGGATTTAATTATTGCAAGAAAATTTAGAATTAGCCCAATTCACCCCTCCTCTTGGGCATCTTGATCCTTTCAATTGGTATCAGAGCCTCGTGCTCATGTTTTTAAGCTTAATCGCTTAGAGCAAGATGTCTCACGGGGATGGACCTCCTCCTATCTTCGAGGGAGATGATTTTTCATATTGAAAAATTCACATGGAGGCGTACCTAGAAGCTCTAGACGTTGGAATACTTAGAGCCGCCTCTCATGGGTTCCCAAGACCTAGGAATCCCGCACAACTTCAAGGCGATGAAGTGAACTATGAAAAATGGAATGTAAAGGCTCGCAACACCATCTTTAGAGGCCTTTGCAAAGATGTGTTCAACCGCGTAAGGAACCACAAAGACGCCCATGCACTATGGTCGGACGTTTGTGCGCTCCATGAGGGAACCAAGAGTGAGCGTGAGGAGCGCTATCATCTTGTGATTAAAAAGCTAAATTCATTTGAGATGCTTTCCAAAGAATGTGCTAATAAAATGTATTCACGTTTGAATGTTCTTGTAGAGGAAGTCAATGGGCTTGGACTTACTCAAATGTCACCATCCGACGTTGTGAGAAAGATCTTGAGTGTCCTCCCCATTGACAAATATGGGCATATTGTGACCGTGCTACACCAAGGTGATCTTTCCACCGCTACACCGACACAAATCTTGGGAAAGATCAATGCTCATGAGATGTACATGCACATCACGCCACAAGATGGCTCATCCTCCAATAAGAAGAAAGACAAAGACTTAGCATTCAAAGCTAGCCAAGAGAAGGGCAAGGCAAGACTTGAGTATGAAAGCTCAAGTGAAGATGAAGTTGATGAAGAAAGTCTTGCTCTCATGACGAAGAAGACCGCCAAGATGCTAAAGAAGCTAAACAAGAGTGGCATCAAGTTTGACGGCAAGAAGAAGAAGTTCTTCACTAGCTCAAGAAGAAAGCCAATCTCCGAGATGGATTGCTACAATTGTGGCGAACTTGGCCATCTAGCTCATCAATGCACAAAGCCCAAGAAAGACAAGTTCAAGAACAAGAACAAGGGCAAGAAAGATGACTCAAGCAATGAAGATGAAGATGAGAAAGAAAAAGAACAAGCTATACAAGAAGAGAGATAGCAAAAGAGGGACTTCTACAAGAAGAAGAAGAGTGGAAAGGCCTACATTGTCGGTGATTGGCTCATGGACATTGATTCATCAAGTGGATCATTCGATGATGATAGTGACAATGAGAAGGTAGCCGCCATTGCTATTGATCTTGCATCTTCACCGCCATCATCGCCATCATCCTCTACACACATATGTCTTATGGCCAAGGGTGAACGCAAGGTAACTAAGAATGATGATAGTAGTGATGATGAGCAAGCTAGTGATGATGATAGCGATAGCGATGATGATGATTCACCTACATATGATGATATTGTCAAAATACTAAGAAAATACACTAAGATCATTAGAAAGAGTAGAGCTACAAATGAAAAGCTTGATGCTAAAAATGATTCACTCTTAGCTAAGTGCGATACATTGGTAAAGGCTAATGATGAGCTTAGAGAAACTAATGATGCTATATCATCCAAACTCAAGGAGCTAAAATCTTCTAAGAAAGAGCTTAAAAAATAAACATGATAAACTTGAGTGGGTGCACAATGAGCTCATCACTAGTCACAACAAGCTAAAAGATGAGTATACAACTCTTAAGATCAATCATGATACTCTTGTCATTGCTCAAGAATTCCTACCAAATGAGCCACATGATGCTACTAACCATGTTGTTAAGATTGATATAGCTACATCATGTGATGATTTGATTGATGAGAGCATTGAGCAAGGATCTAGTGGCAAAGGCAAGCAAGTGGTTGAGTGCAATGACTATGATGAATATGTCAAGCTCAAGAATGCAAATGAAAAGCTCATGAAAGATCTTGAAGAGATAAAGAGCCACAACACTATTGTGCTAGAAACCCTTGATCATGATGAAGAGTTGATTCTTGAAAATGAGAAGCTCAAAGAAGAGAACAAGAGGGTAAAGGAAGAGAAGAACAATGATGTTCTCAAGGAAGAGAACAAAAAGCTTAAGATGGAGAAAGAACATCTCAAGGTTGGATTGAGCAAGTTTGCAAGAGGCAAGCATCTTCAAAGTGAGCTTCTAATAAACACCGTCATGAAGATGGATAGAAGTGGCATTGGATATGTGGCACATGTAGAGAAGAAGAAGGCTCAAGTTCAACAACAACAATCAAAGCCAAAGCCAAAGAGATGCTTTGAGTGTGGACTAGAAGGTCACTTTGCTCATGAATGCCAAACTCCACCGCCACAACCCTTGCCCAAGCATGCTAGACCCTTTGCCTTCAATGCTCACTACATGCTTAGAAATGATTCTAATGGAAAGATGAAAGTCATGTTCTTAGGACCCCATAACAAGAATAGACCTAAGAAGATTTAGGTGGCTAAGTCACTTGTTGAGAAGGTGAAGGGCCCTCAACAAGTTTGGGTTCCTAAAGCTTGTGTGTAGGTGAAATACAAGACCGGTGGAAGTTATTGGGTTATTGATCGTGGTTGCACTCAACATATGACCGGTGATCCTCGTATGTTCACCTCACTAGATGAAGAGGTAGATGGACAAGAGAAAATTACATTTAGAGATAACTCCAAGGGCAAGGTTAAAGGATTGGGCAAAGTGGCAATATCAAATGATCATTCCATCTCCAATGTGCTCTATGTTGCTTCTTTGAGCTTTAATTTGCTATCCGTTGGACAATTGTGTGATCTTGGTTTCCAATGCTTATTCACCGAGAAGGAGGTTGTTGTATCCAAGGTAGATGACAATCAAGTGATATTCAATGGATTTAGATACAACAACTTATATCTAGTGGACTTCACCTCCAAAGATGCAAATTTGAAGACTTGTCTATTTACCAAAAACACACTTGGGTGGCTATGGCATAGAAGACTTGCTCATGTCGGGATGAGCTCACTCAAGAAGCTTATGAAGAATGATTTGGTGAGAGAGTTGAAGGATGTGAAGTTTGAAAAGGACAAGCTTTGTAGTGCATGTCAAGCCCGGCAAGCAAGTTGCAAATACTCATCCAACCAAAGCTTTCATGTCAACCACAAGAGTGCTAGAACTCCTTCACATGGATTTATTTGGACCAACAACATACAAGAGTTTGGGAGGGAATCTCTATTGTCTTGTGATTGTTGATGACTATTCAAGGTATACATGAGTATTCTTTCTTCATGACAAATCCAAAGTTGCATCTTGCTTCAAGAAGTTTGCCAAGAGAGCTCAAAATGAATTTGAAGTGAAGCTCAAGAAGATAAGAAGTGACAACGAAAAAGAATTTGACAACACAAACATTGAAGCTTATTGTGATGAAGTTGGGATCAAGCATGAAATCTCCACAACTTATACTCCTCAACAAAATGGTGTAGTTGAGAGGAAGAACTAGACTTTGATCACTCTTGTAAGGACAATGCTAGATGAGTACAACACACCCGAAGCTCTATGGGCGGAAGCAATCAACACCGCATGTTATGCATCCAACCGCCTATTCCTTCAAAAGTTCCTTGGCAAGACACCTTATGAGTTGCTCAATGGGAAGAAGCCGGACGTCTCCTTCTTTAGGGTGTTTGGTTGCAAATACTACATCTACAAGAAGCGGCAACACCTAGGGAAGTTACAAAGACGTTGTGATATTGGTTTTCTTGTTGGTTACTCATCAAAGTCCAAAGCATATAGTGTAACACCACAGGTGTTTATCACTAGTTAAGCTATGGGTTTGAGCTCAAACATGACAGATTAAGTGACGATGAAGATGTCAAGGTCAAATCTATGGAAATGAGCCCCAACCTAAACTCGGATATTGCACCCTTGCTTTACATATAGGCCCTTTTCAAGATATATGCTTGGCTGGTGTTATTGGAATATCTTCATGTGTCTCACATCAATACCCATCTATATGGGTCACTGGGAAAAGTTTCATGAAGTTTGGAATCAAAAAGTCACATGAAATGATAAGTTATATCCTTATTGGAATGACTTTACTAAGTGCTTGAATTGCACTATTAAGTGAATGGAAATGTAGGTCATCAACCAAACCTTGCAACCTTGCCCAAATGACTCTAAATGAACTCTACAACAAAAGTCATGAAAGGTTCATGTTGGGCAAATGTCAAGAAAATGCATCAATCGGTCTAAAACTCAGATTTAAGCTTTACCGCGATGCTACTTTGACCTGTGTTGACCAATTACTTACAGTGCTTGCATGGAGTTGCACCCTAAATAAAAGTTGAAGTCCATGTTATGTACAACAAACTTTATTTTTGGACCAAGAGCTAGATCAGCTTGTAAGCAAGTCAAAACGAGCCCTCAAGTTGGAATCCATGGCTGTTTTGGGGTGCTCGAAATTTGACTAAGTCTGGATGACTGAATTCGTGATTTGAGTTTTCATGTACCCCACTTTGAAAAGTTGTATCTCCCAAACCAGGCCTAACCAGCTCAACTTCATATAAGCAATATTGGTGTACTCATGTAGCTCTACCACTCTTATTAATGGATATCTCGCTAATTCGCGTCGGTTTGAGTGTTTGAGGGAGCCGAAGATTGGGTTTCAGTGGGAGTTTTGAGGTAGAATTATAAATTGTGAACTGTGCTGCCGTGGCTTCATGGCGGCCTCTGTGCAGGAACCGAACGCCGCGTGGCTGGCCTCGCTTGTCACATGAGCGCCACCTCGCCTTGCTCTCCTCGTCTTGGACAGCCGAGCCCGAGCCTGCTCCACTGCCCTCTCCATTCGCCCTCTCTCTAGCTCTCGTCGTCCTTGTGCGCCGCCACCATGGACGACAAGCAGAGCTCGCTGCCGCTGCGGTGCTGCACGACTCAAGCCAGGAGCCGCCACTAGCTCGGCCTCCCTGGCCTTGCAGCCGCCTCGCGCCACCGCCGTTCTCAACCACATGCGCGGTGAACCACCGGAGCGCCGCGTCCGCCATGGTCGGCGGGCCGAGCTCGCCGTCGCCGCCTTTCCCTGGCTTCCGAGCCCCCTCATGACCAACCGCATGAACCAACAACTCCATCTCTTCCTCCTCTACCCGGCGCACCCCTCCCTGGACTCTCCTCGCTGCCATAGCGCACGGCTGCCGGTGCCGTGGCCGCCGCGGGCGCCTGTGCGTGTGGCCAGGAGGCCACAGACAGGCTCTGGCCGAGCCAAAGCCACCTTCGGGTGCGTCCAGGTGCGTCGGACCTCTCTGGCCCATCCCCCGTCACCGGCCGATTCCCCGGCGTCCTCTGTTCAAGTTCACGTCAGGGACCCCGTGCTAGAATTCGACAAAGGGAAGGGGTCTAACTGCAAAGTCTATGACTCAAATGAATAGTGCCGATAAGGACCTATTTGCAGTAAATTTGCTGAATCTTTGGAAATTCATAGAAAATCGTAAAATAGCAAATGAGGACTTTTTGGAATCCTTGTGAAATTCTATATGCATTAGATCTATAATATGACATGTTTTAGTTTCAATATTTTGCTGTAAAAATAGATTTGTGCAGTAAGGTTGTAATGCTAGTTGAATTTGTTATTTTCCATAACTGCAAATCTAGGGCTCCAAATGAAGTGAAATTTTTGTGGCATGCTACTCATGTGATAGTTGATGTGTGGTAAAAATTTCATGAGTATTGGATGAAGTATGAGTGAGTTATTGGTTTATCTCGCTCTCACATGATTTCTTGCTTTAGCAACTTGTCTTTTTCATAGAGGTTGCTATACATATTCAAATGGAGTGAAATTTATATAGTAGACTATTGAGAGGATATGTGAGCTACTGTAATTTTTGTAGAATTTATTGTATACTTTTATTATATGTTCATTAAGTCACCTTGTTATCTAAAATAAATTAAGAAATGCATTAAAAGAATTTATTTGGTCATGGACACTAGGTTTTTTGGTGTTCTTTAGTCATGTGTGACATGTTGGTAAAGTTGGTTTTGCCTAATTATGTGTTTGCAACATAAGTTAATATTTATTTTCTTGCAAATGTGGTTTATGGACAGATCTGGGAACTTAGCAAAGTTCTTCATGATAACGTGCTTTGTTGTGAAACTTGTTTATATAAAAGTTGTAGATAATTCATGTATCTAGCTTCTGTTAAAATTTGGTGTCATTTGGCCAAGTAGTTTGTGAGTTATGCCTATTTAAAGTTGGGTTTCAGAAATGACTGCTCTCTGTCAATTGTGGACCAGTTTCTGTAAATGTATAATTTCGACCTACTTAACTTGTGAATCATGCTATGATGGATATAGATGAAATGTAGATAATTTCATAAGCTTTCCAAAATGTCTTCTTGCAAGTCATTTGGATTTGTGTTACTCTAGTTATAGCTAAATCTTGTAGCTGCTGTTTGCATGTCCAGAAATTGGCAGATTCCAATTATAGTGTTTGCTTGTATATTGTTAAGTGTGACTTATGCCTTGAATGATGACTGAGTTAGAGCACCTGAGATCTTGGGAAACTTGTGTCATGCTTGGTGTTGTCGTCTTCTTTACCATCTTAGCATGATAAGTTGTGTGATGTTAGTTAAATAGCTATTGGTGTCTATGTCTTGCATAATCTTGTGTTTGTCTTGAATGCTTATGTGATGCATCTTGTGTTACCATTCATCACATTCATACACATGCATCTTGCATCTCATCTAGGTGCGCTAGATGAACCACGTGAAGGACGTGATGTTGGAGCCGAACCCGAAGACGGTGTATGGAGGATCTATCCCGAAGATGGAAGGACTAAGCAAGTGCTAGGACCTGAGATGTCACCAGGACGGTGCAAGCTAACTGAACTGACTTGTGTCGGATCCCAGGCAAGCCCCGGAGCATTCTAAGTCTCCCATGTTTTTACAAATATCTTGAGTATCTTTTATTGTTGATGATGCATTAAGTATAGGAATTGGTTGGAACCAATTGTTGCATTATATCCTTACCTTGTCCAGATAAAATCCTATGAATCCTAATTAAGTGTAGGATCGAATGATGCTTAGCTATGCTTAGACCGGTAGAAGTCGGATGATTTCCTATCACCTGCGAGATGTAGGATGAGCTCTGGTCACGGTTGGCTATATTTGCTATCATGAAAAAGAACCATGTGTTAATAATGAAAAGAGACCGGACGGGATGACGGTAGTGCAGCAACAAGGCATGGAGGTCTTGGGTGTGAATCTATCCCCGTCTGTGTCGTTTAAGGACCAATTCGCTGTACGTCCTCATGTCATGTTGAACGCATGCCTATCACTTAGTTGGCCGGATAACTCGTTCCGACCGCGAAGCCGAGTAGCTCAACTCAGGCCGGAAGACCGAGAAGTGAAAGTGCGCACCCTGGCGGTAGTAAGGATGTGCGGGGAGCTATTGGCGTAAGTCCGAGGTGAGATTGACCACCTGGCAGAGTGGACTCCCTGAGGGTGCGGCACTGCTCGGAGCCACGATTCCTGAGTCATACCAAAGGTGACCCGAGGAAACCATTGATCAGGTGGATTGGGTGAGTGTTAGGAATACCCCTCCAGCTGGATAGGAATCGATTCGAATCGCCGTCTCTCCCGGATAGTGAGAACTTGACTAAGCAGCGGCAACGTAGATTCACTAAATTTAAAGATATGGTTAAATGATGATGATTATTATTATTATGATAATGAGCCATGAAATACCTGATATGGTTATTATTGTTTGCAACTTAATTAAGTGATTGATTAGTATAGGTGCTAATATAGATGGTAGGGAATGGCTAAAAGTCACTGCTAGTATAGGTGGATAATGCTAATGATTACTCCAGCTTTTATGCAAAAAGGTTGTCAGCTCAGCTCCACCAAATAAAGCCTTGCATAATCCTTGGTGTCACTTTATTTCTGGTTTACGATGGGTAAGTCTAGCTGAGTACATTCGAGTACTCAGGGTTTATCCCACCATGTTGCAGGTGGAGTTCTCGGCCTATTGAAGATGGTGGCTAACCGCCGGTGGGCTCGGTGATTCTATAGTTACTTCTCACCTATATGCTTGTCGGATGATGTCACTGATGCTAGCAATGTATTTAAAAATTATATTAATGTAATCATTTGAAAGCTATGTTGTTTTCAATAATCGGTTTTGAAACCCAAACTTTTAATATTATTTGTGAATCCATTTGTAATATTATTTCCGCTGCAACTCTGCGTATGTGCTGTGTATTTGCTTAATCACGCGATCTTGGTTGTGATGTTGATTTACCGAGGTCCTTCGTGACACTCGGCGGACTACCGGGTTTATATGAGTAAAAGTATGTGTGTGTCAACGTGTTAGCGGGGACAGCCATACTTGATCTTGTATAAATTGGGCGGTTCTGTCACATATAGAGTATTTAATCATGCCACCGGCTTGGTTGAAGAAACATATGATATAGAATTTGATGAATCTAACGACTCCCAAGGAGCACATGAGAATCTTAATGATGTAGGTGATGAACCATTGAGGGAGGCTATGAAGAACATTCCGGTTGGAGACATCAAGCCAAAAGATGATGAAGATGATGTACAAGTCATTGATCAACCTTCTTCATCAAGTGTGCCACAAGATGGTGAAAAAGATGGGAGAGTAGAAAATGAAGATACTCATATCTCCCATGAGCAAATGGTGGTACAAGCACAAGATGTTGATGCTCCACAACCTCCTCCTCAAGTGGTCAATAGAAGAAATACACCTCTCCTACAGGATCATCCACAAGATCTCATCATAGGGAGTCCATCAAAGGGTGTAATGACTCGATCTCAAAAACTTACTTCATTTATTGCTCATCACTCTTTTGTCTCTTGCTATGAGCCTACCAAGGTAGAAGAAGCTCTTAAAGATCCAGATTGGATTAATGCCATGCATGAAGAGTTGAACAACTTCACTCGCAATGAAGTTTGGACTCTTAAAGAGCGACCAAAAGGTGCAAGAGTCATTGGAACAAAGTGGGTGTTTCACAACAAGCAAGATGATCAAGGTGTTGTCGTGAGGAACAAGGCAAGACTAGTGGCAAAGGGGTTCTCTCAAGTTGAAGGTTTGGATTTTGGAGAGACCTTTGCACCGGTTGCAAGATTAGAAGCCATCCGTATCCTACTTGCATATGCATCACATCATGAAATAAAACTATATTAAATGGATGTGAAAAGTGCATTTTTAAATGGCTTTATTAATGAACTAGTCTATGTTGATCAACCTCCTGGGTTTGAAGACCCTAGATATCCTAATCATGTTTATAGGTTGTCCAAGGCACTATATGGGCTTAAGCAAGCCCCAAGAGCTTGGTATGAGCGGCTTCGGGACTTCCTCATTGAGAAGGGCTTGACCATTGGGAAGGTCGACACCACACTATTCACCAAGAAGCTTGATGAGCACATCTTCATTTGTCAAGTATATGTTGATGATATCATCTTTGGATCATCAAATGAAGACTCATGCAAAGAATTTGATGAATTGATGTCGAAGGAGTTCGAGATGTCCATGATTGGTGAGCTTACATTCTTTCTTGGTTTTCAAGTCAAGCAAATGAAAGAAGGCATCTTCATCTCTCAAGAGAAATACACAAAAGATCTTCTCAAGAGATTCAAGATGGATGAATGTAAGCCAATCAAGACACCAATGCCTACCAATGGACATCTCGACCTAGATGAGGGAGGTAACCCGGTTGATCAAACTCTCTACCGTTCTATGATTGGTAGCTTATTATATTTAACCGCATCTAGGCCCGACATCATGTTTAGTGTGTGTATGTGTGCTAGATTTCAAGCTAATCCTAAGGAAACACATTTAATTGCCGTAAAAAGAACCCTTAGGTATCTCAAGCACACACCAAGCATTGGCCTTTGGTATCCCAAAGGAGCTATATTTGAATTAGTTGGCTATTCCGATTCGGATTACACCAGATGCAAAGTTGATAGAAAGAGCACATCCGGAGGGTGCCATTTGCTTGGTAGATCTCTTGTGTCTTGGTCCTCCAAGAAACAAAACAGTGTGGCTTTGTCCACCGCCGAAGCGGAATATATTGCCGTGGGTGCTAGTTGTGCACAAATTTTATACATGAAACAAACCTTGCTAGACTATAGTGTAGCTCTAGAAAAAGTACCTCTTTTGTGCGACAATGAAAGCGCCGTAAAACTTGCAAATAACTCGGTTCAACACTCTCGCACCAAGCACATAGATATCCGCCACCACTTTCTAAGAGATCATGTTGCTAAAAATGATATATCACTAGAAGGTGTAAGGACCGAAGATCAATTAGCGGATATCTTTACTAAACCGCTAGATGAGGCAACCTTTTGTCGTTTGCGGAATGAGCTCAATGTACTTGATTTTAGTAACTTCACTAAAAGATGAGCTTGTGTTGTCCCTTGCATTCATTGTAACATACTACATGTTTAATTTTTGGTAATGCATATAGGGCTTGTCTAACATGGTTAAGATAACCGCCGAAAAGCGTGTGAAGAAGCTTAACCTTGGATCAAACTTGACAAGCAACTAGATTTACTTACAAGCATTGCTTATGCATGTTTGTTGATTTGTCGTTTTGTTCCATTTGCCTTCTTATTGCATATTTTCTTAAAAAGAATTATAGCCTAAGGCAAAATATTTTGAAAAACTTAAGGGTTTGAGAGAGGTCACTCACATCAGTCCCAATTGGTGTTTATTTGGATCTTATTTGTGTTGGGACTTGATTGGGAACAAGCAGCGCGAAGGAACTTTGAAGATTTGCTGGAAAAGAGTGACCGGATGCTGCACCGGACCCTGATGTCCAGCGTCCGGTCAGTTCACAGGTGGTGAACTGGCTGCGAAGGAGTGACCGGACGCTGCCCTTCTGCGTCCGGTCAGAAGACATTCTGCGTCCGGTCGTATGAAGAAGATGAAGGATGAATTGACCGGACCCTGCTTGCGTCCAGTCATGGACCACCGGACGTGTCCGGTCATGATTCCAGAGGAATTGGACCTCTCTGGAATCGACCGGACACTGGGTGGTAGCGTTCGGTCAGTAGAAAACGTGCGGAATCAGATCTCTTCCTTGTTTCCTTCTCTGTTACGCATGGGGCCCTCATTTTACCGCAGCCCTCCCATGCACTCTTGATCTATTCCACGTCGCCATCACCGAGCTCTAGCCCTAATCGCCGTGATCGCCATAGCCGCCGCCTCCGCGCCAGCCGTGCCCTAGCTGCTGCAGCCCTCCCGTGCCTGAGCGCCACACCGCTGCAGCCGTCGCTGTCCCGTGCCTTCGACTCCACACATCCGCGTCCGCGTTGAACCACCGCGCCAACCCTAGCTTGCGCACCACCGAGCAGTGCCACCGCCTCACTCGCCGTCGACCACCAGCGCCGCTTCCGTGCTTCATAGTGCCCCGGTGTGCCCTACGTCGTCGACTCACAACCGGTGTGTCGTCGATTTCGCCGGGCCGCCGATTCATCGAAGTGCTTTGCAACCCTAACCCTAGCCCCAGTTCCGAGGTTTCCCCCGCGTGATGCTTCTCTCCTCCTCTCGGATTGCCGATCGTCAGGTAGAAAGCCTGTCGTGTCACTTTCTTACCAAATTGCTTTCTCTTTTAGGGTTTCACATCTATTAGATATATTGTACTTATTTGTATATCCATCTATTCCATCATGCAGCGAGTCAGTGTCGTTGTGGTTCTTGTGGTAGTTGTCAGACAACTCGGAGCCAAGCTCGCGAGTACGGATCGAGGCCAAGCCTCGGGAGTGTCAGGTTGAAAGTTGATCTTCGTCAGCGGTAGTTCATCCTCTTGTCAGATTAGATGGCTCGCACGAAGAACGTTGGTGGTGATCCGGGAGATGACGATCGGAGGCCCCCGCCTCGTCAGCCTACAGGATCGAAAGGCAAGGCAACAAAGCAAGTTACATCTAAGAAGCACAAGTACCCCAACACAGAAATAGTGAGAGCAGCAGCAGTCGCTGAGGCAGCAGAGCGTGCCGAGAGAGGTGGTACTCGCAGTGGTGTTGTCATTGTAGATCCACAGCTCACACCAGCACAGAGGGCAACAGTTGAGGAGGCTGAGCGTCGTCATGGTGGTCCACCCTGGGACTGTCATGATGGCAGGACGTCGACTGGCTATTGAGGAGCCTCAGCGTCAAGGGGAGTCCTAGCAGGAGCCACAGCAGCAGCCCCCACCAACAGAGCCTCAGCCAGCTCAGGAGACTCAGGAGGGCCAGCAGGCCGAGGAGACCAAGCTGGCACCCCAGTTACGCCGCTCTGGTCGTACTAGTGCCACCTCCAGTGGTACATCTTGACTTGAGGGCCGCCACAGCCAGACAGGTTCGCCAGCTGAGGTTTGTTGAGTTTGACGTGTGGTTCCCTCCAAGGAGGGATGAGAGAGCAGCAGAGGGGTTCTACACACCACTACAGGAGGATTTCTACAATGCTTATCTCAATAGTGGGGCAGTGTTCAGATCTCAGAGAGTCTGCAGTATAGAGTCTATTGTGGCAGCAGCCGGAGAGCATATCCACCCCTACTTGTCATATTTGCTGGGGCTCACAGATCTGATTGGCTGGACAGGAGTATATGTACCATCTTGGGTTCGGCAGTTCTACGCATCGCTCTATGTTGACCCACATCATAACTTCATTCACTTTGTATTCAACGGCAGAGATTATAGGGTGATGAGTTTCAGGGCCCGGGAGATACTGAGGCTACATGATCAGCCTGTCAGATTGCATGAGGTGTGTTATGGACAGCAGGAGCCTCCTAGGCGTCTTCATGGAGGGTTGGTGCCCCCTACTGATCTTGTGCGCCATTGCTTCAAGGAGCCCTTTGGTGAGGGGTCAAGGAGGAACCCTAGTGACCTGACTCCTACAGCTCGAGTACTAGAGGCTATCATCAGGAGGACACTACTTCCCCGGTTGGGATACAGAGAGGGTCTGACTCGCCTATAGCTCTGGCTCCTTAATACCCTAATGCAGCAGACCGTGTTCGACATTTGGGACCTCCTTCTATCAGAGATGGAGGATACTATAGCTGAGGGTTTCAAGGGTCGTAGGCAGCTTCCTTATGCACATTGGATCACATTCTTGATGCTCAAGTCTATGCAGGTCAGGACCCCAGAGATGGTTGCCGAGTACAAGAGTGCCACTACTGAGTTTCCAGCTTATAACATGGCACAGAGGATCAGGCACAGCACACCATAGGCACCTACTCGGCCCAGTCATTATCTAGATGTTCCAGAGTCAGCAGCTCAGCAGGACGAGATTATCAGAGGCATAGCCCCTACTGAGGAGGAGCAGCTTGAGGCACAGCAGGAGATGACCGAGTCCAGTGATAGTTTGGATGATGACTATCAGCCGATTCCTCAAATGCCTCCACGCAGACATGATGCAGAGGCCGGCAGTTCCAGCTCAGCCCCACCTGCACCGTAGATAGACCCCGCCTTGATTGCTATTCTTGAGCGGATGCAGCAGGATCAGGCACGACAGGCACAGGAGACCGCTGCCAGCTTTGCACAGTTTTAGGCTCATTAGGACAAGTTCCAACGCCAGCAGCAGGTTCTCCAGCAGCAGCAGCAGCAGCAGATGCATCAGCAACAGTTACTTATGCAGCAGCAGCTCATGTTATTAATGCAGCATGTAGTGACAGCTCTTGGGGCTCCACAGCCACAGCCTTCGCCCTAGCTTGCTCAGCCTGCCACCACTACGACGACTCTAGCTGTACAGCCCAGTGGGCTCTAGAGTCAGGGACAGCCTCCAGCTCAGTTTGCTTCACCTCTAGTACAGGAGTCCCAGTGGTTAGCATCACCAGTGGTGGCCCCGCAGTTCACTCCACTTCAAACGGGCTTCACACCGGATCAGTCATCCTCGCTTTTCATGCCTGACACGTCAGTCTCTAGGAGTCTTGGAGCATCTTTCAGCGAGTTGACAGGCATGCCTACACCGCCACATATGCATGCTGCCGGTCCTTCTACAGCAGCTCCTATCGCCGTGACTACTCAGAGGCTCCCTTCTTCTATTGCATCATCAGATCCTACGACAGATATTCCTGCAGCATCACAGGCAGCACCTGCCCCAGATCAGACCTAGACCGCTTCAGCGACACTTCCTGCCACAGAGGGTCAGTCAGTACAGAGCTCAGGGTTAGATGATGATGGCGCCCAGTTCCTTCTCGCCCCTCGTACCTCAGCGCCTGACTCATCCGCTGCAGCCCCGCCGTCCAGCCCTTAGGTTTTGGTGTTTGACGCCAAAGGGGGAGAGGGTTCGAGTATGTAGACTCAGGGGGAGCGACATTTAGGGGGAGCTAGTTATCTAGTATTAGCTTATTATATACATTTGGAGTTTTATTTGTGTGATACACTATTACTATTATGCATTCGTGTGTTACTTTCATGCATATTATTATATCTATATGATGGTGATATCTACGTAATTGTGATATATGACATTTGTGCTCTCTACTTTACATTATTTATATGTCATATCACTTGTGCTATGTTCATTTGCCTTTGCTTCCGTGTTTATACTCCGATGCAAATGAGCTTTGTTACTAGTACTCATGCTTAATTCATATCCTTTGAGTACATTGTGTTGCCTTGGGTCATATAAGCTTGACTAATACTTTTGTTCTTATCGACAAAAGCTTATATGAACCAAGTCCGTCAAAAACCTCATTCTTTCATATACTCGAGGTGGTATTGTCATCAATCACCAAAAAGGGAGAGATTGAAAGCATCTAGGCCCCTTTGTTGGGGTTCGGTGATTAATGACAATACAAGATTACTATGACTAACGTGTGTTTTGCAGAGGCAATTAAGTTAGGTCATGATAATGGAGATCGATTAGGCAATCAAGGTGGTCATGCCCCTACGATGGAAATCGTTTTGGTTTTCAAAGGATGGACGATAAGGTTAAGGATGACTTGTTCTAAGTGTCGATTGGAGTTGGAGTGAAACTTAGAGTAGTTTAGGACTTTATTTTTCCTTTGGCCGTACTATTAAGGGGGCCGATGTAGCTCGCTCTCAGGGTGCTTAGTGCCTAGTGGAAGACAAGCGCCTCCGTAAGTGCGTTATTTCGGACGGTTCTGCCACAGGTTCTACTATCTCGTTTTTTTCCTCCACAACTATGATAGCTTGATTTGGAACAAACGAGTTTTCATTTTTCCTTTTTATTTTTCATATTAACCTATTATTTTTTGTTCTATATACCACAAATAATTTCTGATTTAGAAGTTTAATCAAAATAAAATTATGTGAAAAATTTGTAGACAATAAAAACTTGTGTGTATAAGTTATGTTATTCATAAAATTTATTATATAAAAATTGTGTAAAAAATCATAGTAACTTTCGCCTAATATCTAGTTACAAACAAAAATTAGGTTACAAAGGCTATGTAGAAAAGTTGTCATGATAACTTGTCTATAAAATTATATAAAAAGCTACATTAGAAAGTTATTATAAAAACAAATATGGTGATAAGTTTTGTTTCGCAGAATGTTATACACAAAAGTTATTAGTATAACTTTGCAACTTTCAAAGAAATTATGCTGATAAGTTGTGTTCCACGAAATGTTATACCCAAAAGTTACGAGTACAAAACTTACATGTATCGGTTATGTTATTTGTAAAATTATTATAAAAAATATGCTAGAAAATTTATGTTAAAAATTATTATCATAAAATAATTTAGAAAAATCTTCGTGCTAAGTTGTCTATGAAATTACGAAAAAATTGTATCAAAAAGTTATGCTAAAAAATTGTGCTAATAAGTTCTGCTCTGCAAAATGTTATATTGAAAAAGTTATGAATATAAGTTGTGGTAATAAGTTAAACCAGTAAAATATTATGCATAAAAGCTATGTGTATAACTTAGTAACTTTCCAAAAATAGAAAGTTACAGAAATATTTTTTCTAGAAAAGGAAAGTTGCAGGGCTAGCTCATCGTTTGCTGGATTTAAATCCAATGAACGTTTGATTAGCCTGGCCCAACAAAGGGTTTGCTTCTATGGATTGTATGAACGTAAAAGACTTTTTAATGGAACTTAAATATATGTGTAAATGTGCATCTGTTTGTAATATTGAATATGCAATGTGCTCATGCACCGCCGCTCGCCACCGGCTCCGACCCCGATGGCTAGAATCGACCGACCCAGGCTTCCCCTTCTCTATGTTGCAAATGTATGTTTCAGGTGTTTCAGTCGTTTCAAAGGTATGTTGCGGTTGTTTCTTATGGATGTTGCAAAAGTAGGTCGGGGATGCTGCACATGTTGCATATGTTGCAAGTGTTTCGGAGGCATGTTGCAAGCATTTGTTCAAAATATTTCATCAGTTCCAGACTTATATTGCAAGTGTTTTGATCCGGATGTTTGCATATGTTGCAGTAACATATTTCATATGTTTCATCTATTTCAGATGTATGTTGCAAGTATTCTATCTGGATGTTGTATATGTTACAATGACTATCTTGCAAGTGTATGTTCTAAAGGTTTCATCTGTTTCAGTCATATGTTGCAATTGTTTCATCTGAGTGTTGCAAAAGTAGATCTCAATGTAGGGTTGTTTAGCAAGGAAGAGAGAGCTAGTGCGGGAGCCATGGCGACGTCGGCTGTAAGCTAGCGGTAGGGGTCCATCGGAGGACGCGCAGGCGTCCGTGCTAGCGCGTGCGGCTCGTTTCCCGTAAAACATGCTGCCTCCGCTGGCCCCGTCGAAGGTCCTGGAGTAGAAGCTTGTGGTATCTCCCGGTGCGACGGAGATGCAGACCCTAGCTATGGAGGTGACGCGGGCGCGACGAGGTTGAGATCCCCTGCAGGCGCGGCGAGCGAGTGGACTCCCCTGTTACGCGGGCGCGGTGGACGCTCTATTACACGGGGTATGAGACAGGGTGCGGCAGAGCTATGTCCGAACGTGGGCCTGGGGCCGGACGTCTGGTGCTAGTTATTCCCCAACTAGAAACAATACAGAAATCTCTCCAGTAGATCCGATTAAATCATCACAGCTGTGTTGATTGATCTCCTGCTTTATATTTACAAATGTAAATAAATCTAGTTTTTATAATTTATAGCAATATAAACCTGCAATTTACACGTGGCCTATAAGATTGTGCTTCTGTACAATGTGTTGTCATGGGCTCACAAATTGCCATGTATGTATGCCCTAGTTGCCATGAAACAGTCCTTGATCCTTATCTTAAAAAATAATGCAATGTTACTGATACTGTGGCCATGTTTAGATTGCAAATTTTTACAATCTGGACACTGTAGCACGTTTCGTTTGTATTTGACAAACTTTGTTCGATCATGGACTAACTAGGCTCAAAAGATTCGTCTCGTAATTTACAATCAAACTGTGCAATTAGTTATTTTTTTACCTACATTTAATGCTCCATACATGCGTCCAAAAATTAATGTGATGGAGAGAGAGTGAAAAAACTTAGAATTTTAAAGCAATCTAAACAAGGCCTGTATAACATTTGTTTACAATGTCGTGTTATAGCATATTATTTCGTCATCACAAAGTACATCAGTCCTTCCATGCATATTAATTCATCGCAAATTGCCATGCATGCCTGCAATTATGGGCCTGTTCGCTGGTCGGTGCTGGTGCTGGTTGAGGCTGACTGGTGTTGGTTTTTGTGAGAGAAAAACACTGTTGGCTGGCTGATTTAGGCTGGCTGAAACCAACAAGCGAACATGCTGTATATATGAGCCCAGCATGCATGAAAGATGCTTGCTTATCCCTCCATCTCATCCGCTTTTGGGTGTGTTGTCAGACTGCCTCCGTAAGCTCCGACACAGTGTGGAACTAAGAAGCATTATTGGTGCTGCCGGTGCCGCAGTGCCTGAGCTTTGATGGCGACCAGTGTGGCCTTGGCACATGCATGGTAGTGTAGCTAGGTTAGCGACGTGAAGAAGAAGGCAACAGCCAGCCACGTATATATAAATGAAATTAAATAAATTGAAATAAAACGTACCGTGTATATGTCGTGGTGCATGGCTCTGTCGATGGCCTCCGTCGACGCCTGCCGGAGGGCCTCCGTGACTTGGCATTTCACCCCTGCTCCTGCCTCGGCCTCCGCCTTGTCGTACATTGCCGACAGATCCAGCTTCACCTTGTGCCAGTACTCCACCGCTCCTCGATCCACTCAAGCTCCTTGCAGCTGCTCGTCGACGACGGTGGCCTTGCGACGGTCACGACGGACTCGCCGAGCGCCACCTGCTGCTGGTCGTCCCAGCTCTGCTTATAGCTGCCGCCCACCGCCAGCAGAGACACCGCGGGGTGCAGCGACCTGAGGTGGATGCGCACGTCGACGGCGACGATGGACGTGAGCTTGTCCGCGACCGCCATGGTGTCCACGTCTTGGGTGGTGATGGACATGTAGCTTCCAGAGGTCGCGTCGGCCACGGTTCGCAGTGCTTTGGCGCCGCTACTGTCTTCTTTTTCCGACACACCGAAGGCGTACGTGGATCGGGTACTTTAGTTTAAGTTGGCTCAGCTCCTCCTTCATGTCGTCGGGGTCTTTGAAATGGTCGTCCTTTGCATCGGAGAGGAAGATTATGAAGGCCAAACGGTCCTTGTCCGCTGCCTTACGCTCATCTAGGATCTGTACGTTGGCGTGAACAAACACCATATTTGTAAATTTTGTTCTAAATCTCAAGACTACCTGAAACCTAACTTGACCAAGTTTAATACCAAAAAACACTACTACTTTTGTTAAAATTCATGTAAACTTGGTCCATGTAGTTGCCTCTGAAAGCATCTAGGCTTCTTTTTTGGGTTTCGGTGATTAATGACAATACAAGATTACTATAACTAACGTGTGTTTTGCAGAGGCAATTAAGTTAGGTCATGGTAATGGAGATCGATTGGGCAATCGAGGTGGTCATGCCCCTATGATGGAAATCGTTTCGGTTTTCAAAGGATGGACGACAAGGTCAAGGATGACTTGTTCTAAGTGTCGATTGGAGTTGGAGTGACTCTTAGAGTAGTTTAGGACTTTGTTTTTTCTTTGACCGTACTATTAAGGGGGGTATGGACGGGCAGCTTGACCTAGATGAGTCTAGTGAGTTAGGTATGGTGCACACTTGTTTAAACTAGCGCTATGTAGCTCCTACATATGCCTAAGTTCCAATGGAGCAAACTACATTCACACATGATAGAGAGTTGAAGGTGAATGGAGGGTCAAATACTGACTGGACGCTGGCTCCTGTGCGACCGGACGCTGGCCGCAGGGTCCGGTCAGTTTATTTGATCAAGAGATTGCGTTCGGTGCGACCGGACGCTGGAGTGGTCAAGTGACCGGACGCTGAGAGGCAGCGTCCGGTCGACTCCAGTAAAGTTCCAGAGAAGTGAATCTGCGACCGGACGCGTCCGGTCAGTGCTGACCGGACCCTGGGGGTTCATCGTCCAGTCGAGTACAGTAAGGTTCCAGTAAGGGTTTAATGCGACCGGACGCGTCCGGTCAGTGGTGACCGGACCCTGTCAGCGGTGACCGGACCCTGTCAGCGTCTGGTCAACACATTATCACTGGTTTGCGAGTTGAACTAACCGGAGCGTCCGGTCAGAATGACCGGAGCGTCCGGTCACCCCGCAGAGGCACATAACGGTTCGTTTTTTAGGCTGCCTTATAAATAGAAGCTCCACTCGTGTGTGGAGTGACTTTTGCTTATTCCAACAGCTGAGAAACACGTTTGTGAGTGCCAAGAAGAGCAAGGTCCTAGTGAGGTGTTTATGATTTGAGAATCGAAGAGAGTAACCTCATTAGTGAAACAAGAGTAGCAAAGTGTGCATCCACCGTTCTCATTAGGCTTCGCGTGGTCAAGTGAGAGTTCTTGCTTGTTACTCTTGGTGATCGCCATCACCTAGACGGCTTGGTGGTGATTGGGAGCTTGGTGTTCACCCGGCGGAGCTTGTGGGTGACCCAACTCAAGTTGTGAGCGGCTTTGGGTGATTCGCCGCGACGGAGTGTCGAAGAATCAACCCGTAGAGAGCACTTGATCCTTGCGCGGATCAAGGGGGAGCTACACCCTTGCGCGGGTGCTCCAACGAGGCCTAGTGGGGAGTGGCGACTCTCCGATACCTCGTCAAAACATCGCCGCGTCTCTCTCTCTCTCTCTCTATTTACTTTGAGCATTTACTTTGAGCATTTACTTTGAGCAATTCAATACTTGTCTTTACATTCATAGAATTGCCATGCTAGAGTAAGTTTGGAATATAGGTTGCTAGTCCGTTGTGCGTTAGTTTATTAGAAACACTTTTCTAGGCACAAGGGGTAATTGGGCTAACCGTAGGATTTAATTATTGCAAGAAAATTTAGAATTAGCCCAATTCACCCCTCCTCTTGGGCATCTTGATCCTTTCAATTGGTATCAGAGCCTCGTGCTCATGTTTTTAAGCTTAATCGCTTAGAGCAAGATGTCTCACGGGGATGGACCTCCTCCTATCTTCGAGGGAGATGATTTTTCATATTGAAAAATTCACATGGAGGCGTACCTAGAAGCTCTAGACGTTGGAATACTTAGAGCCGCCTCTTATGGGTTCCCAAGACCTAGGAATCCCGCACAACTTCAAGGCGATGAAGTGAACTATGAAAAATGGAATGTAAAGGCTCGCAACACCATCTTTAGAGGCCTTTGCAAAGATGTGTTCAACCGCGTAAGGAACCACAAAGACGCCCATGCACTATGGTCGGACGTTTGTGCGCTCCATGAGGGAACCAAGAGTGAGCGTGAGGAACGCTATCTTCTTGTGATTAAAAAGCTAAATTCATTTGAGATGCTTTCCAAAGAATGTGCTAATAAAATGTATTCACGTTTGAATGTTCTTGTAGAGGAAGTCAATGGGCTTGGACTTACTCAAATGTCACCATCCGACGTTGTGAGAAAGATCTTGAGTGTCCTCCCCATTGACAAATATGGGCATATTGTGACCGTGCTACACCAAGGTGATCTTTCCACCGCTACACCGACACAAATCTTGGGAAAGATCAATGCTCATGAGATGTACATGCACATCACGCCACAAGATGGCTCATCCTCCAATAAGAAGAAAGACAAAGACTTAGCATTCAAAGCTAGCCAAGAGAAGGGCAAGGCAAGACTTGAGTATGAAAGCTCAAGTGAAGATGAAGTTGATGAAGAAAGTCTTGCTCTCATGACGAAGAAGACCGCCAAGATGCTAAAGAAGCTAAACAAGAGTGGCATCAAGTTTGACGGCAAGAAGAAGAAGTTCTTCACTAGCTCAAGAAGAAAGCCAATCTCCGAGATGGATTGCTACAATTGTGGCGAACTTGGCCATCTAGCTCATCAATGCACAAAGCCCAAGAAAGACAAGTTCAAGAACAAGAACAAGGGCAAGAAAGATGACTCAAGCAATGAAGATGAAGATGAGAAGAAAAAGAACAAGCTATACAAGAAGAGAGATAGCAAAAGAGGGACTTCTACAAGAAGAAGAAGAGTGGAAAGGCCTACATTGTCGGTGATTGGCTCATGGACATTGATTCATCAAGTGGATCATTCGATGATGATAGTGACAATGAGAAGGTAGCCGCCATTGCTATTGATCTTGCATCTTCACCGCCATCATCGCCATCATCCTCTACACACATATGTCTTATGGCCAAGGGTGAACGCAAGGTAACTAAGAATGATGATAGTAGTGATGATGAGCAAGCTAGTGATGATGATAGCGATAGCGATGATGATGATTCACCTACATATGATGATATTGTCAAAATACTAAGAAAATACACTAAGATCATTAGAAAGAGTAGAGCTACAAATGAAAAGCTTGATGCTAAAAATGATTCACTCTTAGCTAAGTGCGATACATTGGTAAAGGCTAATGATGAGCTTAGAGAAACTAATGATGCTATATCATCCAAACTCAAGGAGCTAAAATCTTCTAAGAAAGAGCTTAAAAATAAACATGATAAACTTGAGTGGGTGCACAATGAGCTCATCACTAGTCACAACAAGCTAAAAGATGAGTATACAACTCTTAAGATCAATCATGATACTCTTGTCATTGCTCAAGAATTCCTACCAAATGAGCCACATGATGCTACTAACCATGTTGTTAAGATTGATATAGCTACATCATGTGATGATTTGATTGATGAGAGCATTGAGCAAGGATCTAGTGGCAAAGGCAAGCAAGTGGTTGAGTGCAATGACTATGATGAATATGTCAAGCTCAAGAATGCAAATGAAAAGCTCATGAAAGATCTTGAAGAGATAAAGAGCCACAACACTATTGTGCTAGAAACCCTTGATCATGATGAAGAGTTGATTCTTGAAAATGAGAAGCTCAAAGAAGAGAACAAGAGGGTAAAGGAAGAGAAGAACAATGATGTTCTCAAGGAAGAGAACAAAAAGCTTAAGATGGAGAAAGAACATCTCAAGGTTGGATTGAGCAAGTTTGCAAGAGGCAAGCATCTTCAAAGTGAGCTTCTAATAAACACCGTCATGAAGATGGATAGAAGTGGCATTGGATATGTGGCACATGTAGAGAAGAAGAAGGCTCAAGTTCAACAACAACAATCAAAGCCAAAGCCAAAGAGATGCTTTGAGTGTGGACTAGAAGGTCACTTTGCTCATGAATGCCAAACTCCACCGCCACAACCCTTGCCCAAGCATGCTAGACCCTTTGCCTTCAATGCTCACTACATGCTTAGAAATGATTCTAATGGAAAGATGAAAGTCATGTTCTTAGGACCCCATAACAAGAATAGACCTAAGAAGATTTAGGTGGCTAAGTCACTTGTTGAGAAGGTGAAGGGCCCTCAACAAGTTTGGGTTCCTAAAGCTTGTGTGTAGGTGAAATACAAGACCGGTGGAAGTTATTGGGTTATTGATCGTGGTTGCACTCAACATATGACCGGTGATCCTCGTATGTTCACCTCACTAGATGAAGAGGTAGATGGACAAGAGAAAATTATATTTAGAGATAACTCCAAGGGCAAGGTTAAAGGATTGGGCAAAGTGGCAATATCAAATGATCATTCCATCTCCAATGTGCTCTATGTTGCTTCTTTGAGCTTTAATTTGCTATCCGTTGGACAATTGTGTGATCTTGGTTTCCAATGCTTATTCACCGAGAAGGAGGTTGTTGTATCCAAGGTAGATGACAATCAAGTGATATTCAATGGATTTAGATACAACAACTTATATCTAGTGGACTTCACCTCCGAAGATGCAAATTTGAAGACTTGTCTATTTACCAAAACAGCACTTGGGTGGCTATGGCATAGAAGACTTGCTCATGTCGGGATGAGCTCACTCAAGAAGCTTATGAAGAATGATTTGGTGAGAGAGTTGAAGGATGTGAAGTTTGAAAAGGACAAGCTTTGTAGTGCATGTCAAGCCGGCAAGCAAGTTGCAAATACTCATCCAACCAAAGCTTTCATGTCAACCACAAGAGTGCTAGAACTCCTTCACATGGATTTATTTGGACCAACAACATACAAGAGTTTGGGAGGGAATCTCTATTGTCTTGTGATTGTTGATGACTATTCAAGGTATACATGAGTATTCTTTCTTCATGACAAATCCAAAGTTGCATCTTGCTTCAAGAAGTTTGCCAAGAGAGCTCAAAATGAATTTGAAGTGAAGCTCAAGAAGATAAGAAGTGACAACGAAAAAGAATTTGACAACACAAACATTGAAGCTTATTGTGATGAAGTTGGGATCAAGCATGAAATCTCCACAACTTATACTCCTCAACAAAATGGTGTAGTTGAGAGGAAGAACTAGACTTTGATCACTCTTGTAAGGACAATGCTAGATGAGTACAACACACCCGAAGCTCTATGGGCGGAAGCAATCAACACCGCATGTTATGCATCCAACCGCCTATTCCTTCAAAAGTTCCTTGGCAAGACACCTTATGAGTTGCTCAATGGGAAGAAGCCGGACGTCTCCTTCTTTAGGGTGTTTGGTTGCAAATACTACATCTACAAGAAGCGGCAACACCTAGGGAAGTTACAAAGACGTTGTGATATTGGTTTTCTTGTTGGTTACTCATCAAAGTCCAAAGCATATAGTGTAACACCACAGGTGTTTATCACTAGTTAAGCTATGGGTTTGAGCTCAAACATGACAGATTAAGTGACGATGAAGATGTCAAGGTCAAATCTATGGAAATGAGCCCCAACCTAAACTCGGATATTGCACCCTTGCTTTACATATAGGCCCTTTTCAAGATATATGCTTGGCTGGTGTTATTGGAATATCTTCATGTGTCTCACATCAATACCCATCTATATGGGTCACTGGGAAAAGTTTCATGAAGTTTGGAATCAAAAAGTCACATGAAATGATAAGTTATATCCTTATTGGAATGACTTTACTAAGTGCTTGAATTGCACTATTAAGTGAATGGAAATGTAGGTCATCAACCAAACCTTGCAACCTTGCCCAAATGACTCTAAGTGAACTCTACAACAAAAGTCATGAAAGGTTCATGTTGGGCAAATGTCAAGAAAATGCATCAATCGGTCTAAAACTCAGATTTAAGCTTTACCGCGATGCTACTTTGACCTGTGTTGACCAATTACTTACAGTGCTTGCATGGAGTTGCACCCTAAATAAAAGTTGAAGTCCATGTTATGTACAACAAACTTTATTTTTGGACCAAGAGCTAGATCAGCTTGTAAGCAAGTCAAAACGAGCCCTCAAGTTGGAATCTTTGGCTGTTTTGCACGGGTGCTCCAACGAGGACTAGTGGGGAGTGGCGCTCTCCGATACCTCGGCAAAACATCGCCGCGTTCCTCTCTCTCTCTATTTACTTTGAGCATTTACTTTGAGCAATTCAATACTTATCTTTACATTCATAGAATTGTCATGCTAGAGTAAGTTTGGAACATAGGTTGCTAGTCCGTGGTGCGTTAGTTTATTAGAAACACTTTTCTAGGCACAAGGGGTAATTGGGCTAACCGTAGGATTTAATTATTGCAAGAAAATTTAGAATTAGCCCAATTCACCCTCCTCTTGGGCATCTTGATCCTTTCAGCCTCTAAAAATTTTTGTTCTAATTCAAGTTTACCTTTGCGGCTATTTTCAAGGGCATGAAATAGTCCGCCTGACCCCCTGGTTTGAGCGCATCCACCACATTTTTGACTTTTTGCTGGCCTTCCTTGTCCATCTCCGTAAGTGGTGTGACATCTTTCACCACATCTCTGAACGGCACCACGGCGAGGCGGTTTCGGGCGCCACCGCCCAGAGTCTGGATGGCTTTCGCCATGGCTTCCTTCACCCGTTCCAACCTCTGGTTCTCCATGGTGGTGCCGTTGCCGTAGTCCCAGGCCATGCTGCCGCTGACGTCGAGCACCGCCACGACATCGACGGGGACGCGCTCATGGAGCGTCGTCATCTCCGCCGGCGCCTTCACGCGCACGGTCACCGGAAGGTCGGTGTAGCTCTTCTCCCTAGGGATGGACATCACCTTTGTGAAGGTGCTCAGCTGCAGGGCTGATGGCTTGGACTTCACAGAACATGCATGCATCCATGGAGATCATATATACAATATAACCTAAGTGATCTCAAATTTGTGTAGTAAAGAATTTGGACGCGTAGATGGAATTGAACATCCATCCATGATCCATGTATAAAACAACCTCACCTGTGCTGCCATCTCTGCAACTGGCTTCGGTATTAGCTAGCTGGGATCGATCCAGTATAGCCTCCTCGATCGAACGAATTCTTGGGTTTCTCTCTTCTCTGTGCTCAATGCATGGTACATGATTTCTCAATGCAAGGATTGGAAATAACATATATAGACGCATTGGGTGGACGATGTTCGATGGATGGTCATCGTCGTAGGACCACCGTTGTGTTGATGCAGATATGCCATCTAATCCAGCGCTGTCATCATCAGATATGCTTTTTTCTAGAACGTGACTTCATGTGTATTTTATTAAGGAGGAGAATCCAAAAAGGTAATACAAAGACGTCCAAAGGCGAGATGCCTGGACCAGCGACAACCAACCTGCACTACTCTCAAAGGACTACATGGGGAACAAATTTTATGACAAGAGAATGGGGAGGAGGGATACTATGGTGTAGTCGCAGCCACCACAAACACCGAGAGCGTCGTGAAGCCAGCCGCAACCCACTGGTCACCCTCCTCAAGCACCCCCCGTGCTGCCTGAACCACCGAGCTATGTGCGTTCTCGAAGAGGCGGGAGTTACGCTCCTTCCAAAGGCACCAAGAGAGAAGGAGAACCACCGCGTGGAACCCCTTGCGCATCGGTCTCAGCACAAGACATCTCGCATCCATCCACCAAGCAGAGATCACAGCCCATGGCTGTGGTGTGATCCTTTCCCAACCATTGGGATGTAGGAAACGGTACTAGATCTCCCTAGCGATGACAAAAGAAATAAGGAGGTGGTCGACCATTTCATCTTCCTGACCGCAGAGGGCGCATTCGGCCGAGTCCTGAAGTCCATGCCTCATTTGCGTTCCGCCGTCCAGATACGGCCATGCAGGGCCAGCCAGAAGAAGAGCTTGACCTTCGGTGGCGCCGAGGCCTTCCAGAGCTGCTTGGCCCCCAACATAGATGACATACCGAGGAAGAAAGAGAGGAAGGCTAAGGATGCCGAGTAGGAGCCGTCGGGCATCCAACGCCAGACGAATCGATCACTCACCAGCGACCCAAGATGGACCTCCTCAAGCTTCACCCAGAGTTTGACATAGTCGCACAAACTGGCGTAGTATGCGCCTTGGTGATATGGCGCACCCAACGATGTCCAGAGAGCGCCTCCTTGATGGACACCTCGAGGAAACGGCGACCGGTCGCTCGGAACAAGTGAGGCGCGAAGGACGCAATCGGTTCGTTCGGTAGCCAAGAGTCGGACCAAAACCGTGCAGAGACCCCATCGCCGAGCTCCACCACAACGGAGCAACTAAACATGGCGCTTACCAGTTTCTCCAGCTTGGAGGGAAGCTTTGTCTAAGCTGGCGCATCGGCAACCCTCTTTTGCCATTCCCAACATAGGCAGAGTGCAAACCTGAGGATCCTGATGTCCGGCATTCCCAAACCACCATAGCATTTCAGGGAGCACACAATCAGCCAAGCCACCTTGCACTTCCCCCTGGCTGCGGTTGTTGTTCCACACCATAGAAAAGCTCGACGGCTCCTGTCGATATGCTTGATCGCCCAAGCCGAAAGACAGCACGTGATGGAGACATGGACCGGGATAGCCGACAGCATTGCACGAGCGAGAGTGAGCCTACCCGCCGTGTTGAGCAGCCCTGCCTTCTAGGTTGGGATGCGCCCAGCGATGGCATCCACAGCTGTTGCTCCTTGGAGCGCTGTAGTCTGACCATAGAAAGTGGAGCTCTCGAGTAGCGACATGGGAAGGGCGAGACCACACAAATAGTGTTTGTGGTGTGACCACCACCGTGTACCGGAGGGAACAAGGCCCGTGGCATTTCGGCTGAAAGCTTGATAGTGAAGACGGCGGGGAGCGGTCTGGGAGAGGCTTGCCGAAAGGCACACCGGAGACCCACTTGCGCATGGGGAAGGCCCAGGGCTATCCACGGAGTTACCTGACCGGGAGCTTGGCCCTTGCGAGGGATTCCTTGCGAGGGGCTCCAACGAAGACTAGGGGAAGCTTGCGCGCTTATCGATACCTCGGTAAAAATACTAGAGTCGTCGATGGGAGTTTGCACATCTCTACCTTACTCTTTAGCTTCTGCATTTACATTATTTGCATAACTCCTTTTGCGGTAGAGATAGCAACACACTAGAAAAACCGTAGTTGAACATTTAGATAGTTTATCTTTTGCATAGGTTTTGCTAAGAATACAAAAAGAGGCCATAGTTTTGAGTTAGAGTTTTAAGTTTCCTAATTCATCCCCCCTCTTAGGCGTCATGGTCCCCTTTTAGTGACCATTGATCTGGTCTACCTGGGTTTGTGTTAGGAATAAACTCCCAGCTGGTTGAAATCAATTCGAATCACCGTCTATCCCGGACAGTGAGAAACTTGGCTAGTCCCAACATCGTAGTAACTGTGTTATGAAATGATGGTTATGATGAACATGGAATTACTACACCGGCTATGGTTACTATGGTATGCTACTAAATGACATACCACATGTTTGGCATAGGTTAGTTGCTAATCTAGAGATGAATAGCGATAATTAACTTGATGATCGAATTATAATTGTGCAACTGAATTAGTCAATTTTTATGCAAAATGTTATCAAGCTAACTCTACTTATAAAGCCTTGCATAATTCTTGGAGTCACTTTATTTTTGGTTTACGACGGGTAAGTCTAGCTGAGTACCTTCTCGTACTGAGGGTTTTATTCCCATTGTTGCAGATGGTACAGCTTATCACGGCTATTGCAAAAACTGCTTCTATCCCACCATAGACGAGGAATGAGCCCTAGGCAGGCATCTCTTATTAATCCTTCTTACATGCTTTTGTAGAAGTGTGATCGTGGGCTGACACTATGTTTAAACAATGATGGCAGATGTTAGTTTCAAACTTTAATTTACTTCCGCTACTATTTTACTAAACTTGGTTTGTAATAACCTAAATTCGTACTCTGATGAATGAACTGTAATTGTGAACCTTATGTAACGTGTGACATGTATGTTGAATTATGTACGATCTTGGTTGTTGATGGTTAATCGAGATCCTTCGTTGTACTCGATGGACTACCGGGTTTATATGGGCTCAAGTATGACAGTGCGACTGCTTGCGGGCTGCCATTGTACTTGTGCTCTTATAAATTGGTCAGTTCTGCTACAGCAGTGTCATCACTAAGTCATCAGCGGCAACAATGATGGACTGCTCTAACAGAGAAAGTGGGATGGACTGCTCGATTAGCATTGGGTCCATATCCTTGCTCATGTCCATCTCATAGCGACTGATGTGACCCACCAGGGGGTTAGAGCTGACCACACCCACCTTTTCTCATGTCTCGATGAGCCCCGTACCCATCGCGCCATAGAACCCAGCACGCGCGGCACTACTCCCCAGGAGTGGGCAAACCAACGAGCCTACGACCAATGACCTCAACGCCATGCCAGTGGGCCCACCATCCGGCCCCATAGACGATTCATCTTCCCTGACTCTGGTCAAGAAAATGAGGCCGGAGTCATGCGTTGATTGCGGTGACTTGCCACCACAGCAGCGATCAATCCCTAGGTGGTAGCGATTGAAATTGTTGTCGCCCGAGGCATCATCATCGTCATCACGACTGCCATAGCCCTCGTCGTTCGAACATTGTCCCCGCGAAGGGTCACCATGGCCATTGCGTGGCCATCGTCGAAACCATGGGGAAAATGACTGGAGTCGCCAGGACCATCATCATCATCCGCGCCATCGCCAGGACCTTCCCCACCTGGGGAAGCCGGCTGCGTGTTCTAGTCCTGATATGCCACCAAGCAGAGGCACACTAGGTAGCACAGGCCCAGTGTTGACCATTGTTAACATCAATTATAAACCATCAACATAACCTGCATATATACCTAATTCCATCACCAAACATAGTTATAGGGTTTGATTCTAACAAGTTCTATGAGTTTTGGCGCTCTCACTTGTCTCGCAGGATATTTAATTTTTCATAGAACAAAATTATCTCAAATGGTGAACTGGAGTGCACCATTGCGAAGAGCTCATCGAGCTGATTGAAACGGATATATTATTTGCTATACTTGGAGCTCGGAATGAAAAGATATAAATTTCGCAAATAAAAGAAAAACTCCACATCATGAGGTGTGGGATTAATTGGGCCCAATTCAGAATTTGACCCATAAAGGCCATGTGCATTTTAACGAGATATGGTGCAAAGTTTAGTACCAATGAGGCTAACTAAGAGGGGAGGATGTTAGGCGCCCCCATATATAGCAGCCCCTATCCCCCTCCCTGGAGCATCCTGAAACCCTAGCTTAAGATCATCTAGTGGAGCTCTTTAGTGTAGCAAGTGTGAGAGCTCTTAGTGAGTAGTGACTTAGCCATTTGTGTGCCTAGTGATTATAGTAACTAGAATAATGGGTAGGTGGCTTGCAACCCTTGTAGAGCTAGAGCAAATTTGCATTTTGCTATTTGTCATATTAATCAAATTGCTCTAGTGATTTTGTAGATTTTTAAATAGGCTATTCACCCCCCCTCTAGCCATATTAGGACCTTTCACCCCTGTGGCTCTTATCGATAGTGTGGATCTTCGCAACCATCTCCTCTTGTGTTCGAGTCGTTCGCTTTGAAGTCGCCCAGGTTGACCCCCTCTGTGGGGAGACATCTTGCCTTCTGGCCACTACAGAGGCAGTTGGGGACCGATGGGCTTGACGGCCAATGATTTATAGGACGTCTCTCGACGAGGCACAGTTGAACTCCACATCAATTAGGGAGGATATCGGGTCCCACTCGAATTCCCATTGACCTTGATGAGGCGCACCACTCCAACCACATGGTTACGGTGGACGAGCCTCTCCTCGTGTGCGGCGAAATCAAAGGTGCCAATAACTAGGCATCATGACCTCTCGGGGTCAAAAAGGACGTCAGGGAGAAAGGAGATGGGTCCATGTGACCCCGCTATGGGATGTGGCCAAGCCATGACCAACTCCTCCTCGTGTCTCGGGTCATTGACCCATTGCCGCCCTGGCATCTCGCGGACCAGTAGAGCCCAGCCACCCCGCTATGAGAAACCAACAGGATCTACGGCTAAAAAGCTCATATAGACGCCCCCGTAAGGAAGGTGCTATCACTCGCATAGATCGTGCCCTAGTCGTACATGACAAGGGATGCTGCAAGCACAAGTGGCAATCCTCAGCTGACGAGGGCATCCCGGGCCATGCTACCACCCGGGAAAGTGGTCACGATCTAGTCATTAAACCTCAAAATAAGCTAGAAGAAAGGTCACGGGAAAAGTGCTCAAAGCCGACTAACCACGGCACGAAGAGATGAGTTAGCGGCTCGCTCTAAACGAGCGAGCCCAACCCCGATAGCCAAGCTCGGGTGCTCAAAATAACCTTAGAATGAGCACGCATGAAAAAGAGGCCCATATTTTTTAGTCTTAGGAACAAGTGCGGTCAGGCCGCATATACAAACATAAAATCTGGAACCACCACATGGTGTCATCCCTAGTATGCCCCGGTGAACTCCGTTGTCGCCACGGAAGGGCAAGGTGGAAAAGAACACCACGTCAGCCTTCCCGAAGCGACATGACTCCCAAGGCACAAGAGCAGAAGGACACCATGTTTGGAACCTCGCGGTTCTCTTCAAACCTCTCTCTCTCCCCTCCTTTTTTCATGCCTGGCCTCTCAAAGGAAGCTGAAAGCAATACGTAGACACGGCTTAAGGTGGTTCGAATGGTAAGAAGGCACCTATTTATAGGCTCAAAGGCAGATTGAGCAGTCCGAGGCCTCTGCGCCGCATGGCGCACTACGGGAGGCCACAGCCAACGACAGATGCCCGCATGAGGTTAGGGAAATCGAGACCCTCCCAAAGATAGGGCCGGTACAGCGTCGACGAGACCACTCAGACCCACCTAAGTCATGAACCCCGATGCATAGCACACTTACATGACAGGGCTCGACAATCACGTACCACATCATCAGGGCATCCTAACATGGCAAAATGAAGCAACCACCTAACACATTGAACGCACTAGCCCACAAGGTGTCGAGCAATGAAGCTCGGATAAGCCACGACTATGAACTCACGAACATGTATCTCAGCACTTTCACAATCACTTTGAGATCGCAAAAACACTCTGGGACTACTATTGGGGTTATGATCCCTGGGTATCTCAAGGCATCAACTAACAGGCAGGATGGACGGCCCGTGATACTAAAGCCAAGCTTGAGCTCGAATGATTGTGGCCTAGCTAAGCTAGGCAGACCGGCCAATCACTGAGGCCAAGGTCGGCCATGACCTGTCCCTCCTGCCTTAGCCGCACTCAACACAACAGCTCATGACCTCTCACTGTCCCAACCTATATGGGGAACTAGGAGAGATCAAGTCTGCCACAGTGCACCTGCTCTGACAAGAGCAGGCACACCACACTGACCCCACAAGGACCGAGGCAACAATGGTCACCTCGATCCAGTCAGACACCATCCCCGCGCCACAATGCAGAGACAAGACAACACCGCCTAGCGATGACGACCAGTATGGGGAACCACTGTCCAAACATGGACCGACAAGACGTATGTATGATCCCACCCACTACGGGATGGGATCCACAATGATGGTCATGACTTAGAAGCCATCCAAGCCAGCGTGGGCCATGAACCCAGGGCTCAGGATTGTGGCCACCAAATCTATAGGAAGCAAGATGATTGATGACCCGAGGGCTGCTACCTACTCTTGTACAACGCCCCCGGACGATCACAAAAGACCACGGCAAGACCACATCATGTTGGATGGTTGCTGAAACACCGTCGTGCCCATAGTACCACCATGACGGGCACTGTGTCACCATGTCATGCCATGCCATGATGTGAGTACAAGACCATGACGACAACCACGTCTAGACGTGCACCCCAAGATGACATAACTTGCAAGCCAAGTCAACTAGGCCTCCTCCCTCAGGCTCATGACCCCTCGGTTGAGAGAACCTCCTTCTTTGTAACTTGGCTCTGGACTCTACATAAGGGCAGCTAGGGCCTCATTTCAGGGTCTCCTATCATTCTCACTCTCACTGGGCTCTCGAAGCTTTCCTTCGGGCAGTCCTTCTCCAAGTTCTAGCTCTCCTACCTCTTCCACCATTCTTGCACCCCCCCATTGTAAGAACTTTAGAGCATTCAAGCGAGGAACACGCACTCGATCATCTCTGAGACTGGATGTAGGGCTCCGTCCTAAACTAGTATAAATCCTCATGTCTTTTGGATGCTACCATCGTCTTCCTAGAGCAGCACAACATACATATAAATTTACTAGTCTAGTTTACAAAACACCGACACCTTGATTGTTAGATCAGTTACAGAATCTCTAGGAAATTCCTCTCTACCCACAAAAACACTTATCTGACTTTATCCTTAGACGACCTTGATCCTTGATTAGTACATTTTGCGTTCCCCATGGAAATCGATACCTTAGAATACTCTTGGGTGAAAGCTACAGCGGTATCCATGTGCTTGCGGATTTTTCTATTTGCATTACCAAATACCAACAAGCATTCTAGTGCCTTTGCCGGGGAATGGTAGTGTGCTAGTTTCAAACCAAGTTCGTCCATGTATCCTTATTTTTCTTTTCCCACCACATGGATTCCACTCCTATTTATAAAATCTCCGCTCCAAAGGGCGAATTGTTGGAGCCTCCACAATCATCACATCATATCCTTACATGTGGCTATGAGCTTCGCCCTACTTTCATAGCCATGGTTTGGGATCAAACCTTCTCTAGAGAAGAAGACAAAAATCCATATGTCCACCTTTGGGAATTTGAGCAACTGTGTTCATGCCTGAATATTTCTGGCATGACAAATGAGACCTTGAAATGGAAAGTATTTCCATTCTCCCTTGCAGAGAGGGCAAAACAATGGTATGCTCATACCATAAGAAGTGTAAATGGAGATTGGGATGAACTTTGAGACAATTTTTGTCTTGCTTTCTTCCCTATTTCTAGGATTATCACTCTTCGTCTAGAAATTCTTACTTTTCAATAAAAGGAGAAGGAAACTTTAGGAGCCGCTTGGGCAAGATTTTCAAATTTAATCACCTCTAGCCTAGATTTGTCTATGCCTAACCATGTTCTTCTACAACACTTCCATTATGGCCTTAGCAAAGAAGCTGCCCTTTTATCAATATATCTTTAGGAGGATCGTTCTATCATAAAACCGTTAGTGAGGGGAAATCAATCCTTGATAAAATCCTTGAAAACACCCCTTACACTAGCGTCTATGATGAATTTCCTAAAGAAGATGACGAGCCAAACCCCGAGCCCAATGAGGAGGCACATACAACCGAATTAGAAGTTCCAATTGATTGTTCTCATAATTTGGTTGTTGAAAAACCTTTTGATAAGGGAACGCCAAACCAACTAAAGGATGATGAACCATCTCCTTTAGAGTTTCCCTTTGAATTCGAGGAAGATCTCTTTGAAGATTATGGAAATACCTCAAATTTGCCTATCCAAGCATGACATCTGGCACACACTACACTGTTTGACCCGCACGAAGAATCAGTTCACATAGGACACATCAAAAGTCTCTCGTCAGTCATGAGTTACAAATGGCTAACAGAAACGGAGTTATCTCCTGAGGTAGCTCGAATCACCTCTCCTTCAACCATTCTTTTGAGCCAAGTTAGGGGTCTGCTATGAAAATCCACTATAATCCTTTCATCAGGATAAACTTCATTTCAAAGGCATTAGCTGAAACTCTTTACCCCGACACATCCTTAACCACATCTCGAAAACTTCTACAAAGCCCATCAGAATTTATGGTTGAAAACCATGGGGTCTTAAGTACTGTTCCTGTCATAATCAATAACTCTGGGGTATGTCTAGATTTTCATATTTATGACATCTTGGAGATTCCTCTCTTGATTGGTAGACCAATCATGAGACTTCTACAGGAAAAACCACTATGAGGTCATTTAGACTTCAAGGTTAGGAATTCCACTAATGCCATTCCTCTTGCCCGTTCAATAAACATGATGGTGGAACCCAAACCCGAACAAGACTCCATTGAGGAAGTTTTAATGGCATCTCTAGAACAGATGGCTCAACCTGCCCTCGATGATGAACACTTTGTTCAAGAAGAGGAAGAGCTAGCAGAGCCCATTGAGCTTGAAAAAATGAGTAGCCATTACCTCCTTCAATTGAGCTAAAACCTCTCCCTCTTGGCCTAAAATATGTCTTTGTTCACAACAATCGGGAAACCATGGTGATCATCAGTAACAAGCTCTCCGAAGATGAAACACAAAAGCTTGTCACCATTCTTGAAAGACATTGATATGTTACAGGCTACTCACTCCAAGACCTCAAGGGCATTAGCCCCACTCTCTGTACTCATCGCATCCCCATCGAGCCTGACTGCGCACCTACAAGGGAGCCACAGCGGAGACTTAACAATGCTATGCGAGAAGTTGTTAAGAAAGAGGTCCTTAAACTTCTGCACGCCGAGATTATCTATCCCATGCCCAATAGTGAGTGGATTAGCCCAGTTCAAGTCATGCCAAAGAAAAGGAGGTATGACAGTTGTTAGAAACGAGAACAATAAACTCATTCCTCAGTGAACTGTCACTGGGTGGCATATGTGCATTGATTACTGTAAACTTAACAAGGCTACAAAGAAAGATCACTTCATGTTACCCTTCATTGATGAAATGTTAGAACAGCTTGCAAAGCACTCTTTATTTTGTTTCCTTGATGGGTACTTTGGGTATCATCAAATCCCAATCCACCCAAATGACCAAAGTAAGACTACTTTCACATGCCCATATGGTGCCTATGCATACCAATGAATGTCGTTCGGGTTGTGCAATACTCCAGCTTCTTTCCAACGGTGCATGATGTCTATTTTCTCCGATATGATTGAGAAAATCATGGAGGTGTTCATGGATGACTTTACTATCTAGGGCAAAACCTTTGCTGATTGTTTGGAGAATTTAGACAAAGTCTTACAACGGTGTGAAGAAAAGTACTTAGTCCTGAACTGGGAGAAATGTCATTTCATGGTTTGGAAAGGAATTGTGCTAGGACACAAGGTGCCTGAACGTAGGATAGAGGTAGACAGAGCAAAAATTGAAGTTATTGAACAACTTCCACCTCCCATGAATGTGAAAGGCATCTGTAGCTTTTTAGGACATGCAGGGTTCTACAAGCATTTTATCAAAGACTTCTCTCAAATTGCAAGACTCCTGACGAGTCTCCTCGCTAAAGATGCACCTTTCATTTCTAATGATGAGTGCCATGAAGCCTTTCAAATCCTTAAAAAGGCACTCATCTCAACTCAAATTATTCAACCACCTGATTGGAAGCTTCCTTTTGAGATCATGTGTGATGCTAGCGACTTTGCGGTTGGAGCTGTTCTAGGCCAAACCAAGGATAAGAAGCATTATGCCATATCCTACGCTAGCAAAACCTTGGCTGGACCTTAGCTCAACTATACTACCACTGAAAAAGAGCTATTGGATGTTGTCTTTGCTATAGACAAGTTTTGATCTTACTTAGTGGGGGCAAAGGTAATTATTTATAAAGATCATGCTGCTCTTAAGTACCTCCTCACGAAGAAAGATGCTAAGCCTCGTTTAATTCGATGGATCCTTCTACTCCAAGAGTTTGACATGGAAATTTGAGATAAAAAGGGAGTAGAAAATTCGGTAGCCGACCACTTGTCTAGGCTTCAATTCAAGGAAACACATGAACTACCCATCAATGACTACCTAAGGGATGACACCCTGCTCAAGATAACAAACTTCTATCCATGGTATGCAAACATCATGAATTTTATAATGGCAGGCTATGTTCCACCTGGTGAGAACAAAAGAAAGTTGATCCATGAGAGTTGTTTTCACCTATGGGATGAGCCATACCTATACCAAGTTTGCGTTGATGGATTGTTGAGGAGATGTGTCCCTATGGATGAGGCTAACAAGATTATGGAGAGATGTCATGCCTCACCATATGGAGGACATTATGGAGCATTCCAAACACATGCCAAGATCTGGCAAAGTGGATTATTTTGGCCAACGATGTATCAAGATACAAAGGAGTTTGTCAGGAGATACCACCGATGTCAAAAATAGGGGAACATCAACTCATGAGATGCAATGCCTCTCATGAACAATCTCCAAGTATAACTCTTTGATGTGTGGGGAATGATTTCATGGGGTCATTCCCCAAGTCCAAGAACTATGAGTAGAAGCAATGCCATGTCGAACTATCGACTCAAAACATGCCAAGAGAATGTTCCACGAAGACATATTTCCTTGCTTTGGTATACCCCAGATGGTCATAAGCAATGGAGGATCCCATTTCATAGATAAAGTCTTCCAGAAGTACCTAGCAGAACATGGAGTTCATCATAACATCGCAACGCCATACCATCCCCAAACTAGTGGCCAGGCAGAAACATCTAACAAACAAATCAAGAATATTCTGCAAAAGACCATCGATGAAATGGGTAAGGGATGGAAGAATAAACCCCCTGATGTGCTTTGGGCTTACCGATCTGCATACAAAACACCCATAGGCATGTCACCTTATCAACTTGTATATGGAAAAACATGTCATTTGCCTGTTGAGTTGGAATTCATGGACCATTGGGCAATCAAGAAATGGAATATGGATCTTCATCTAGCTGGCAAGAATCATCAAATGAAACTATCTAAGCTTGAAGAATGGAGAGAAAAGGCTTATCACAACTCCAAGATTTACAAAGAAAGAACAAAGAGATGGCATGATAAGAGAATCGAACACAAGGAGTTCAAGCCTGGAGACAAAGTTCTACTATTCAATTCAAGAGTAAAGCTCTTTTGGACATGGTAAACTGCGTAGTAAGTGGGATGGACTTTCAAGGTGGTCGACACTTCAACTCATGGGGCCATCACCATCCATGATGATACAGGTAACACCTTTAAGGTAAATGGCCAATGCTTGAAGGTTTATTTTGAGCCACAAATTAATATGGTTGAGGAACTTGCTGTGATTGAGTTCATAGAATTCTTACATTAAAAACTCGAACCTTTCCTTAATATAAAATTTTGAAAATTTAAATTTTGTCTTCATTTGATTTTAGTTAAATTTTTTTAGTTGAATAAATGTTGACTCTCTGGTGCCTCTCACCAGAAGAGTCCCTTTTTATTTTCAATATTTATGTCTATGAATAAAAGCCAGGTATAGTTTTGGAGAAGTGTTGGGGTCGTGCCAACTCCCATTGACGAACAAATGCGTTGAAGCACATCATGAACGGGTGAAGGAGTCTGCATGAAACTTCTAGAACTCGGTTGGATCATGTACCACTTGTTCATATGCTTATTAAGTTTTGCACTAGCTTTGCATTTGTTTAAACCTACAAATTAAAAAAAACCAAGACCACATTTCAATTAAAATTTTGGAAAGTGACATGTTTATGACATTGATGAGATAGAAGCTTGCATAAAGATTGTTCCATATACATATACATTTATAGGACGATTGTGGGGGTATGGCCCCCGGTATCCACAAGACAAGACATGGGCCGCACCATCAGAGGTGGCCCAGCCCATAAGATCAAGGCATGCACGGCGCTGCTCGGCGTGCACCGCAAGCTATTATATAGAACCAAATAGGATACTTTCCTTGTAACCCTACCCCTCTAGAGTATATAAGGAGAGGCAGGGGTCCCCTAGTGGATAGATCTATCTACTATATCTTAATACAATACACCAAAGACATAGGACGTAGGGTATTACGTCGATCAGACGGCCCAAACTTGTATAAATCGCTGTCTCGGCGCCTTGTGTCACCATCTGGTTCCTGATTACGCGCACCTCCACCGATCAATCTACCTTCGTGTGATACCCCTCAGAGGACTGTCGAACATCTTTTGTCGACAGTTGGCGCGCTAGGTAGGGGTGTACGCTTGATCCATGGTGGGCCAGATGGGATCTGAAGATCAACCGCTGCAGCAGCAATTTGTCATCTCACGACAGCTACCCAAGTTGACTCTCAAGCAGCACAAGACGATCAGGCGGCCAACGATTCCTGTCGTACAGTAGCATGGCCTCACGTGTGGTAACGACGGGGGCATTAGATCCAACTCCCTGGACCTTGGTCAAGACCAGAACCAACAAAGCCACAAGCAAAACAAGGACTACGTGATCAACATGGCTACGTACACAAGCTAATTAGGCCTGCATGTATGTGTGTGGGCCGCATACACGCGTACGGCGGCATGCAAGCTAATTAAGTCTTGAGGCTTGTATGCATGTGCACATGCACGGATGCATCTAACATGCATGCAACTATCTACGTATGTCTCCCCACGCGATGGACTTCGTCAGGCTATGTCTCGGCTACGCATGTCCATAGGGCTCCGGCCCTCAGTCCGACTACGACTACAACTCCGCGCACCTGTTCGACTGCGTCAAGCCGCCCGAGCCACCAAGCGAGCCACAGAAGGACGACGTCGCCCGAACTACGACCGACCATCCGACGGGTCGCAACGATGACCACCGCCATGACGACAGTTCGCAAAGCTCGAGCACCGGGTAACTTCGTACATCTACAAGACTTGACGTCAGCAAGCAAGATGGATGTACGATCTACATGCAAGAGGGCATTAGGCAAGCCAAACCACTTGCATGTATATGCTTCACGTACAGACTTGACGAGCTTGCTACCTGTCGATATCTTCACGCCCCGAAGACTACTACAACCATGCAAGAGGACAATCACGTCTACAAGCAGATCGATCGACAGTCCACTCTGATCGAGTCCAGACCCTCCGACTCTGCCAGTACCGACTCCAACTTCGCTCGTCGTGTTAAGCAATATCAAACGAACCGAGCCGTTAAGTGAGCTGCCTGCGTCGCCGACCAGATAACGCCATACGCCGCTGGCCAGACATTCTGTCTAAAGCTAAGTCACGCTTTAATATTTTTCTAAATATTCTCCAGTCTCCATATATCGCCGCAATGTTTCTCCGAGCTATTTTCTGCATATTTGTTCCCCAAACGATTTTTCGAACCCCTGAACAGTCATGCTGATGCTCCGATGCCTCCAGAGATGGCCCTGTCTCTGGCTCCTCCCTACACGTGCTACGGGCTCCGCGCTCTGTGTTATGGGTGGTCGGCAACGGTTCCTTGGTGACGCCTGTTCCTCCTACACATGCACGGGCTCCACGCTCGACGTTATGGACTATGAGCTAGCTAGGGTTGGAGACTCAGCTACACACTAACTAGTCAGGCGGTTTATATTAAATATAAATACATCTTTGCTCCAACTGATCGCCGATCTACATACGCTATTTTTTTCTCTGAAGTTCATATATTTTTACATCATGTACTACCCATTCTACATGTTTGTATTGTAGGATCATCATCCAGGTGATCGGACCACCTGGTGCTCGGACTTCTCCACTGATCAACTGGTCGGACTACTTGGTTCATGGACTCCATCGCCGACCAGTTGATCAGACTGTTCACCGGTCGCTTCTACTCAATGCTCACTTCGCCGCCGACCAGTTGACCAGACTGTTCGTCATTCGTGCTTCATCGCCAGCTACGCCGGTTACTCCTCGGCGCTCGGATTCTTCGTAATCGAGGACTAAGTGGGCACACTTCACCACACGGACGTCGCCAGCTACGCCGGTGCTCGAACCTCGCCAGCTACGCTGGGAACTCCTCGGTGCTCGAACAATCGCCAGCTACGCCGGGGACTCCTCGGTGCTCGAACCTCGCCAGCTTCGTTGGGAACTCCTCGGTGCTCGGACATCGCCAGCTACGCCGAGGACTACTTCGGTGCTCGGACATCGCCAGCTACGCTGGGGACTCCTCGGTGCTCGGACATGGCCAGCTACGCCGAGGACTCCTCGGTGCTCGGACATCGCCAGCTACGCTAGGGACTCCTCGGTGCTCGGACATCGCCAGCTACATCGGGGACTCCTCGGTGTTCGAACATCGCCAGCTACGCTGGGAACTACCTCGGTGCTCGGACATTGTCGGGGACTCCTCGATGCTCGGACATCGCCAGCTACACCGGGGACTCCTCGGTGCTCGGACATCATCAGCTACATCAGGGACTCCTCGGTGTTCAGACATCGCCAGCTACGCCGGGGACTCCTCAATGCTCGGACGTCGCCAGCCACGCCGGGAACTCCTCGGTGCTCAGACATCGCCAGCTACGCTGGGGACTCCTCGATGCTCGGATGTCGCCAGCTACGTCGGGGACTCCCTTGATGGTCGGATCTTGCTACGCCTCATCGGTGTGCTATCAAGCTGCTCCATGCTGTTCGGATCAAGGTGCTGATCTTGGGCAGCACGTCTGGGGTCTTGATACGCGCATGTTAGACGTCGGCAAGCTTTTAGACTTCTTTTTCTTTGACCCTGCTACAAGATTTATTCTTCATCTTCTAGCAGGCTCGGGGACTAAGTGGGCACACTTCACCTTGCGATGAATGTGCGCTTTTTAATTCAGGGCTCCACCAGTGGACTGGTTGCCTGCTCGGCTGATTTTCTGCCTTTCTTCTACTTTCTGAACCTGGCACCACGTGACTACATCACCTACTGTGAGGCTCAGGGACTAGCTATGGGGGTATGGCCCTCGGTATCCACAAGAAAAGACATGGACCACACCATCAGAGGTGGCCTAGCCCATAAGATCAAGGCGTGCACGACGCTGCTCGGCGTGCACCGCAAGCTATTGCATAGTACCAAATAGGATACTTTCCTTGTAACCCTACCCCTCCAGAGTATATAAGGAGAGGCAGGGGTCCCCTAGTGGACAGATCTATCTACTACATCTCAATACAATACACCAAAGACACAGGACGTAGGGTATTACGTCAATTAGATGGCCCGAACCTGTATAAATCGTTGTCTCTGCGCCTTGTGTCACCATTCGGTTCCTGATTACACGCACCTCCACCGATCAATCTACCTTCATGGGATACCCCTCGGAGAACTGCCGAGCATCTTTTGTCGACAACGATCATATTGACTAAGTTGTTTTGGAGTGTGATATAGTTTTGGCTTAGAAATCCTACCATTTCGATTCAAAGTACTTGGAGATTTTGCTTTAAAAAATGATATAAAACCATAGTGTCACATATTCCTCAATGGTGAGAAATTCCAACCACAGTCATATATGTTATTCAGACTAGGAAAACCTTATACATATGTTGCTTGTAATTGTGTTGATTTTGGTCAAACCTTGTGACCTTTGTTGAGAAATTTATCATGCTCCCAACATCAAGATCACATACACACCACCTAAATATGCACTACTCCTACACTAGGGGTAGGCGCAAAAACATGTTTTCCATTTAGATCCACTCAAAAAATGTTTTGCTCCTACACTGGGAGTAAACAAAAAAACATGCTTGATAGGTTTTCCATCTACTAAATAAATGCTCCAAGTTCTTGTTTCTATCTCTCAAAAGTTTTGCTGCACAAAAAAAACAAGGGCTACGAAAAAAAGAGAGAAAAAAAGAGAGAAGAAAAAAATGGACACAAAGATGTCCGAGATATTTAAAACAATGGGTACTTAGATGCCCGTCTAAAAAAGAAGAAGAAAGAAGAATAAAGATAGCCCCTGTTTTCTCGCAATAATGTTTCCAAGTTTCAAAAAAAGAGATATGTTTTCAAGAATCATAGTAGAATTAGGTTAGCCACTATATATATATATATATATATATATATATATATATATGTGTGCACATCTTGATATAAGAGTATGACATTTTTCTCCTTGGATCCATGTTTTGACTTTATAATATATGCAATGCAAGTATGCCATATATTTTATCCCTACCTGAGCTCTACACAAGATTTTTAGAAGTAGGAAAAAAAGAAGGCAAAACAATGCTATGTCTTGGTAAGAAATCATAAACCATTTAGCAATTTGAGAGTACCATTTGAGGAGTATAAAGTGAACTATGATTTTCTTATGAAAACTTTAAAAACTCCAAGTTATTGAGATGTGAATTTGGGAAGATGACTTCGCTTCGAGAACAGTTCCACTTTTCAACCGCCCAAGGATATATGTTAGCCAATGCCACATATCCCACCTATATAAGTAATGCTTTGGAATAGTTTTTATGCTATCCATATGTCTTAAGATGTTATGATCATGGTTACTATTGTCTTTAACCTTTACTCGAGGATGAGCAAAGAACAAGTGTGGGGGAACTTGTTGACGGTCATTAAAGTCAATCATAAACCATCAACATATCCTACATATATACTTAATTCCATCACCAAACATAGGTATAGGGGTTTAAACTAATGAATTCGACAACTTTTGGTGAATATGTGAATGCAGGAGGATTTATCTAGAAAACAGATCCTGAGACCACCGTCATACACTCTAAATAGGCAAACCGACATAAATAAGAGATTTGACTCAGCGAAACCAATGAAAAACAACTCAAGACGGAGTCCAGATCATCTATAGGAAGGAAAGGCCCACCTGTCATAGGGGGAGGCTGGCCAGGCCCACCTGTAGACCGGCCAGCCCAATGGCCCCACCGTTCAGTCTCTCCTTCGTACGTCGGTTCCCCACCGCCTCCTAGGTTCAATCTACATCGTTGCTCAAGGTCTGTTCATAACGAGGGCTCAGATTTGATGTTGCCATGGATTCATGGGTCCATAGAACTCCTGGTGACCCCTATAAAAGCCCCCCATACCTCCTTCGGAAATGGACCCTACACACCAGAGCTTCATTATTTCATACAGTTTGTAGTAGTGTCCCTCTAGATGATTCCCATCTAGTTGTAAGATAGAAAATATGGAGAGAGAAGAGGAGAGAACTAAGGAGGAGAGTCGAGTCCGTCGGATCTTCCTCGACTTTGTACTTCAATAGATCTGACTCATCCTTGAGTAATCTCTAGGTTCTTCAATTATTATACCTAAGTTCTTTATTTACTTATCTTTAGTAATTACTTTAAGATATTTATTGAATTCTCGCTTGCATCAAGTGCTCTAGTCTTTGCAAAACTAGAGTAGTAATCAATAGAATAGGCATGGTGCTTAGTCTTGTGATTACCTGGAATTGCACCCAGCCCTATGGATAGTTATGGTAGCCCTAGGTGGTGACAGCCCTGATGGCCGACGTAATCCACCACGTTCTAGTTGGTGTTTGTAGGACCGTAGTCAGAACTTTCTAGCTTCTTTCTCATCTCAGTCTGAGGCTAGTGTTCTGATGTCCCAAAGTAAGTAAACCTTGAAGTAACTTTGATTCTTAGATAAGCTAGAGAAACCTTAGGAAATTCCTCTCTACCCACAAAAACACTTATCTAACTTTATCCTTGGATGACCTTGATCCTTGATTAGTACACTTCGCGTTCCTCATGGAATCTCTCAGGTGAAAGCTACAGCAGTATCCATGTGCTTGTAGATTTTTCTGTTTGCGTAAACAAATACCAACATATACTAGCACCTGGACATCCAGACAAAAGCGCGTGTTAGGACACCTGTGCTACCTTCGTCACACGCGCCCGTGGAAAAGGCCACGCCTACCGCTCCTTCCCCCTGGCCTCCTCCTCTCTCTCCGTGATAGCGAGTCTAGAAGCCCATGTGCCCACGGGAAACGCCGTGCCGCCTCTCCTTCCCCCTGACCCCTTCCTTTATCTCTGGGCGGGCGGGGCCCAAGAGACGGCATGATGATGAGCATGTCCCATCCGTAGGATCCTAGGTAATTGCGCGCCCCAAACGTCGGCCAATGACTCATCACACCCCATCCCTCAACGCCCAGACCATGCCCCCCAGGACTCTCTACCTCTGAAACAGAAACACATGGATGCAACATATGACTGAAGCAGATGAGACATTTAGAACATAAAATTGCAACATGTGTGTGAAACATATGCAATATCCAGATAAAACACTTGCAAACTACAACATGAAAACATTTATTACAACATAAGACTAAAACAACTGAAACATTTTGAACATACTCTTGCAACATAGGTGTGAAACATGTGCAACATCCAGATCAAAAATGCTTGCAACATAAGACAAAACATTTTGAACAAATGATTGCAACATGCCTCTAAAACACTTTCAACATGCCTCTGAAACACTTGCAACATATGCAACATCCCGATCTACTTTTGTAACATCCATACAAAACACTTGCAACCTACCTCTGAAACATCTAAAACACTCAAAACATACGCCTGAAACAAGCACTTTCAACACATCGCAAACATCTCCTTGCTTCTTGGGAGAATGGAGGCTCATCGGCGTGTGGAGTTCACCGGAGGCAGCGGCCTAATGGTGCTTGTAGGCAGCAGCTTAGTGGTGGCTGCGTGATAAGGTAGGGAAGCAGCGGCCTCATGCCGTGCCTAGCAGGGCCGACAGCTGAGCGCCATGACTCGTAGGTGGTTGTGCACCTGGCAGGGCCAGCAACCGTGCCACCGTGACTCACAGGCAGCTACGCATCGAGACCAAGAGAGGGCAGCCACGCGCCGTGTCTAGTAGGGCTAGAGAGATAGGGAGGGATGAGTGCTGGAGGGAAGCAAGGGAGAGAGCAGAGCAACTAGGAAGCACGTGAGAGAGAAGCTCATTGGGTAGGCGGCGCATGCAGAGTGAAGTGGAGTGAAGCGAGGCGGCCAGGAGTTGATTTTGTTCTTTAATTTATTTAGGCGAGCAACACGTGCGGCAGTGAGGTAAAGTTGTGGTGCACATCACGCCACGCGTCTGGAGGGGAGTCGTTGGCATCGGACAACCTGTTTATAGCATGGGCACGACTAGAGTACGAACGCCAGCGTAGCTCATCCCCATACGCCTTTGCCCCGCCCCTGCCCACGAGTGTGCTCCACCCCGTCTCTACACTCGCCGATCCTTCCCTTGACCCCCTCCTCTCTCTCTGACTCTCCGCGCAGATGACACACAGGAGCTGGGATGAGCGGCTTAGGACAAGCATTCCCCTAACGTCTCCTGACCTAGAGCACCCCCATCCACCCGCCCCCAGCACCCTCGTCGCCCCCCCCCCCCGGGAGTGGCACATGCCCGTCCGCCAGCCCTAGGCTTGCCCCCACCCGAACAACATAGACATAGAACACTTACAATATGAATGCAACATAAGACTGGAAACAGATGAAAGGTTTGGAACATGATCTTAGAACATGTGTGTGAAGCACTTTTTTTTGAGGAAGTGTTTGTGTCAAGCACATGAAACAATCAAAATAAAACACTTGCAACTTGCAACATTAAACCACTTGTTGCAACACAAGATTGAAACAACTGAAACATTTGAAATATATTATTGCAACATATGCAACATCCAGATCAAAAACGATTACAACATACGTTTGAAAACAAATAAAACATTTTGAACGAACGCTTGCAATATGCCTCTGAAACACTTACAACATATGCAACATCCCTCGATCTACTTTTGAAACATCAAGATAAAACAATTGCAACATACATCTGAAATGCCTGGAACACTTGAAACATACATATGCAACATAGGAGAGGGGAAGGTCGGGCCGATCGATTCTGGCTGCCGGGGTCGGAGCCGGCGGTGAGCCACGGCGCGCGAGCACCACTAGCACCACCTATGCTCGTGGGTGCCCTTGACTTGGCCAAGGAAGACCTGAGGCTCCATAGCACATGCGCCCCAACGGCCAGGGTGGGGTCAGCTAGCGGCGTGCGCGACGGCAATGGGAGATGGATGGACGGACGACGAGGGAGCGAGCGACACATGTGTCTAGGAGAGGCGTGCAGCATGGTCAGCGGTGGGGCACAGCGCGGTGGGGGAAGGGGCGTGGACGAATGAGCGGCCACACCGCTGCGTCAGGTGCCTGGCGGATAAGGATGAGCGAGTGGGGATTCACTTTTTTGTTTATGAGAGAGATGGAGAGATGAGGTCCGCTCCTACGGAGCCACATTTGGACGGGAGGCATGGATAGACCACCATGGCTTATCATTATCGTATATTCAAATAGTTTCAAGCTTAGCACCACAGGATACCACGGCTTTCTTCATGGAAAAGAAGATGTATGCATGGGCATGAGTAGTCGATACTTGAATATGTGTTCATCACACGTATGATGTGAAATATAAAAAAACTTTGATGATGACGCACTTTATGACACAATTTAGTGGTCCTTACTAATAGTGTCGTTATTATGAATATAATATATAAACCAACTTGTACTTGAGGGAAAGAACTTTGCATACAGCGCCTAGGTTTCCTTGTGCTCAATGATGACACATGGGGTGTGTTTGCGAGGGTGGCCCAGGCCGGCCTTGCGCTCGTGGGCTGTAGGCTCCCGTGTTTGCGGCCTTGGCCCGCGAGCGAGCCCGGCTCCCAGGAGTCAAATACGACGCCGTCGCCTGGCCCTAGAGAAACGCCGCTAGGGTTTGTTTCTGGTGAGCTCGGCTGCGCGCAGCGCTCGCGGGCGATTTAGGGCGGCGGTGGGGTGTCTCGTGCGGGAAGGTGAAACTTCCGCGTGCGCTTGCCGCCGCGCGGGAAGGCAAATCCACCCGCCAATCCATGCGCCTATAAGTGCGGTCGCTCCCCCTGCCTCTCCTTCCTCTCCTCGCTCTGGTCACCTTCCACCTCCCTCCTGAGAGACCGACGGTGAGCTCGTGTGCGTGGTGGCGGCAGTGACCTCCGGCGTACTTTGCCTCTGTTCTGCGCCTTGGGGGTTCTTTGCTGCGTTCCTACTCCGGCTACTGCTGGTACTCGGTGGCGTGTTGGTGTTCCTCCTCTTCTCCGTCCCCGTCTGCTTCGACTTTAGATCGATCTGCTTCCTCTACTTCCAGATCTGCCTCCTCTCCGGTTCTACGACCCCGAGCCCAAGGTGAAATGGACCACCCCTCCCCCCCCTCCATCTTGTGTTTTCCCTAGATGCGACATGTATTAGGGTTTGGTAGCTGATGATGTTTTTTATTTTTTGGTACCTGATGCTGCTGCTGCTTTGGTTCTATTATGGTTTGGTACCTGATAAGCTATGGTTTGTTACTATTTTATGAGATGTGGTTGATGATGTGGTCCTTTTTGTGCACTGGGAGGCATCAATACATGATGCAGCCGTGCTATTTCCTTATTCATTCATTTCATGAGCATGTTGATGCCTAGCAGGGTCTGATGATTTGTATTCCTGTTTCAATTTTACATGGTTGTAGATGGATCCCTCGTTGAGCCGTGAGATGCTATGTAGGCAGGCCGCTGCTTTAACTGTTGTTATGGTTTCCTTTGTATCCACTAGGCTAAAAAGAAAAAACCCTGAACCTGATACACCCCAGCCTGACCCTGCAGCACTTGCACTTATTAGGGATGTAAATGAGCAGCACAGACTGAGGACAATGCACATGATTTACCACTCCACTGATACAGAGTGTATATCCATGATTAGGATGAAGAGAGCTCCTTTTTTGAGTTAGTCAAAACGTTTAGAGAGAGGAGCTTGGTCACTGATAGGGATGGGGTCTCAGTAGAGGAGCAGGTAGCCATGTTCTTGCATGTTGTAGGGCACAACCAAGAGTAGCTCTATGGGATGACATCACCCATGCTATCATGCTTGACCAAGGTAGCAATTTGGTTCTATTTCATTGTCCTACATACCTTGTATTTGTACAATTACAAGTCTAAACCTCCATGTGCACCAAACTGCAGGACCATCCTAAAGATGCTGAGTACCTAAACACCCCTATTAGGTTCTACACTGAGATGGAGGCCATATTTAGCAATGCTTTAGCCACTGGTAGGTTTGCACTTGGGTCTGGGGAAGCCTTAGGGTAGAACCAGGCTGACAGTGCTGCTGCCAAGGTTGATGGTCCTCCATTGACCCCACTCACTGGTGATAAAGCTCCCACTGCACCTGCAGAGGGTAGCAAGGCCACAGAAGTGCCCTGCTCAGGTGTTGGTGGGAAGAGGAAGATAGGGAATTTCTTTGAGGAGGAGATACTCATGTTGACCAACATGTCTGATGTTGTCAACAATATGGCTAATGCTCTTAGGGAGACTGGACCTGCCCATGTTGATGCCAATCTGTACCTTGCTGTGATGGAGATGCCTGGCTTCTCTGAGGAGGCCCTTATTGTTGCCTACACCTTTCTCCTGGACAACAAGGCCTAAGGCAGGACCTTTGTGAACATGACTGATGCCCATAGGACCATTTGGCTCAGACATTCTTAGCCAAAAACTACTTCATGTAGCTGCACTACATGATGGTCTGCATGGACAGGAGGGGGTTGACTGTTGAGATGTATAATTCATCCACCCCCCTTACCCACTCTCTCTTCTTTTGACTACAGCTGGGATTTTGTTTGTTGTAGAGCTTTTGTGCAGTGTAGGTTGATCTTTTGACACATAACCTTCAGTAGATGTATGCCTGGGAGGGTGGCTGACAATAGGCAGCAATTTGGTGCAGGCTGTCCATGTGCAAGAACTGTTAAATGTTGTATTTTGGCCAATGATGACACAATGGATTGATGCATTAGCTGGCTACATATCATTTTGCTGCCTCTTATCTGTTTCTGTGAACTTCTTCGTTTGTTGGCTTCAAAACTTGACTAGTGGATGCTGCAATTCTTCTTTACTGACTTTGATTATCCCATGTAGCTAGTAATACCATGAATTGTTAAACTAGCATGTCTGAGGCCAACTATTGTGTAACACCCCAGGTGTTTATCATCAGTTAAGCAATAGGTTTGAGCTCAAACATGACATGTCAAGTGGTAATCAAGGTGTCAAGATCAAATTTACATGATGGAGCTCCAACTTAAACTTGGGCCATGCACATTGCTTACATATGGACCCTTGTTAAGATTATGCAAGAGTAATGTTAAACATACTTATTCCATGTACATTACATCCCCATGCATCCATCTAGAACCGTGGAAAAGTTTCATGAAGTTTGGAATCAAAAAGTCACATGAAATGATAAGTCATATCTTGGCATGAATTGCTTTATCAAGTGGATGGAAACCTATGAAGTCAACCAAACCTTGGTACCTTGCTCAAACAACTCTACTTGCACTCATGAACAAAAGTTATGAAGGGTTCATGTTGAGCAGGTGGCCAGAAAATGCTCCAATGGATCAAAAAGGATAATTTAAGCTTCATCGTGATCCTACTTTGGTCAAAGTAGAACAGTAGGTTCTATACCAGTTTTGAAGTTGCACCTTAAATAAAAGTTGAAGATTGAGTAGAGTAGAACAAACTTTGTTTTTGGAGCAAGAGCCAGATCAACTTGGAACTAAGTCAAGCAGAGGCTCGAAAATTGAATCAATTGGCTGTTTTCAGACTTAGAATTTTTCTAAGTCTGGAATTCATCGTCGTCGCCATTGGCATTCCGCGTTCTCCAAATTTTGCTAAGCAACTTGAGTTGGTCCAAAAATAAAAGTTGGAGATAATTATTTGGAGAAGAGGATACCCAAAGATGGGATCAATTGGACCAAGTTTGACTTCCCAAAATGAACAAAAACCGAGCTTTACTTTGATCGACATTAATTCATTGACAGTGTCAAATTAGGGCCTATTTATATCTTAATCCTTTGCTCTAATGGCTATGAACCTTTAACAAAATTTGTAGAGCATCGGATGGAGATCAAACTTCGTTAAAGGCCCACCATCAAATTCCCTACCGAACCAGCCCAAAAGCGGCTTCCAAGGCGCTTGGCTGGATCGCTTCGCCACCTGCTCGTCAAAATGCCGACGCGTGGCGTGGCAGGCGTGGGCGACCATGCGAGCAGCGCCCCACCTCCATGCCGCGTGCCCCTGCGCCCGATCACGGATAACCGAGCCCCGGCCGAGCTCTCCATCCCCTTCTCCTCCCCCGCTCGCTCCCTCTCGCGCTCTCTCGCTCGCTCGCTCTGTGGCGGGGCGTCGTCCCGCCATGGCCGTGAAATTTGAGCTCACCGTCGTCCGCCGTTCCCTAGCTTTCGAGCCCCTCATGACCAACCACGCGAACCACCGCCTCCGCCTCCTTCTCTCTCTCGACCGACGATCCTCGGCCGAAGCGGGGAGACCGCCATGACAGCCCAGCCATCGGAGCCGCCATTTGTGTGGCCGCCCAGCGCGCGTGGTTGGGGCTCCACGCTCCACCTCGGCCGAGCCGAGAGGCCACCGGCGAGTCGTGCTGGCCTCCCGGTGCTCCGCCGCCGCTCCACCATCGCCGAAGAGCCCCCTACGACCGTCACCGACGAGCCTCAGTGCCTCCTCTGCTTCCTAATCCCGTCAGGGACTGTTTACTAGAATTCGACGTAAGTCAGGGGCCTAGCTGCAATGTCAGTGACTCAGATGAATAGTGCCGATAAGGACCTATTTGCAGTAAATTTGCTGAATCTTTGGAAATTCATAGTAATTCATAGTAAATTCGTAAAATAGCAAATGAGGACTTTTTGGAATCCTTGTGAAATTCTCTATGCAATAGATCTATAATATTACATGTTTTACTTTAAAGTTTTAGCTGTAAAAATATATTTATGCAGCTAGGTTCGTAATGCTAGTGGTATTTGTCTTTTTCATAACTGTAGATCTAGGGCTCCAAATAAAGTGAAATTTTTGTGGCATGCTAATCATGTGATAGTTGATGTGTGATAAAAATTTCATGAGTATTGGATGAAGTATGAGTGAGTTATTGGTTTATCTTGCTCTCACATGATTTCTTGCTTTAGCAACTTGTCTTTTTCATAGAGGTTGCTATACATATTCAAATGGAGTGAAATTTGGACAGTAGACTATTGAGAGGATATGTGAGCCACTGTAATTTTTGTAGAATTTATTGTATAATTTTGGTATATGTTCATTAAGTCACCTTGTTATCTAAAATAAATTAAGAAATGCATTAAAAGAATTTATTTGGTCATGGACCCTAGGTTTTCTGGTGTTCTTTAGTCATGTGTGACATGTTGGTAAAGTTGGTTTTGCCCAATTATGTGTTTGCAACATAAGTTAATAATTATTTTCTTGCCGATGTGGTTTATGGACAGATCTGAGAACTTAGCAAAGTTCTTCATGATAATGTGCTTTGTTGTGAAACTTGTTTATACAAAAGTTGTAGATAATTCATGTATCTAGCTACTGTTAAAATTTGGTGTCATTTGGACAAGTAGTTTAAGAGTTACAACTGTTTAAAGTTAGAGTACAGGATTTGTTGCTCTCTGTTTTGTATGGACCAGTTTCTGTAAAGGTATAATTTCGACCTACTTAACTTGTGAATCATGCTATGATGGTTACAGATGAAATGTAGATAATTTCATAAGCTTTCCAAAATGTCTTCTTGCAAGTCATTTGGATTTGTGTAACTACAGTTATGCTTCTCTGAAGTTGCAATCAGTTTTATGTCCATGTCTAGACAGGTCTGAAACATCTACATGTTTGACCTGTTTAACTTTGTAATTAGCTTTTTTATGTAAACATCAATCTTGTATACAATTTCTATGGATTTTCATAAAGTCTTAGATCATCCTTGTGGGATGTTTGTAGCTCAAGTTATGTTTGAAACAAGTGACTGTTTGCTGCTGTCCAAATCTGCTTGTATCTAGAATTGTTTGCTTCTACTTGCTCTTGTTTGTATGATTGCAAATGGTTATCTTGGACACCTAGAGTTAAGGTAGCATGCCTAAAATGTTTTGCTAAATTGTGAAGTACTTGATCATGTATAGCTAGCTGGTTGTATGACATGCTTATGTGTGTATAGTGTAACATATGCTTGTTTAGTATGCTTGTTGCATTCCTTCATGTGTATTCTTTATGTTCATGCATACGCATCTATGCATCTCATCCTAGGTACGCTTAGGTACAGCACGTGGACGTGGGAGCATGATGTGGAGGCAGACGATGGTGTATGGTGGACCTATCCCGAAGGTGGAAGGACTGGACAAGTGCTAGAACGGGAGATGCTCACTTAGCGAGTGTCGTCTACCTAACAATCGACTTGTGTCGGATCCCGAGGCAAGCCCGGAGCATATTAAGCCTCCTAATTTCGAAATGCAGTTACAATATTATTGTTACATATATATATTGTTGCATTAAGTTTAGGCGTTAGATGAAAACACTTGCTGCATTGGTTATCCAATCCTTGTCCGGATATTGATACACAGAATCCTATGTAGCTCAGGCTCGTGTAGTGCTTAGCCCTGCTCAAACACGGTAGAAGTCGGGTGATTTCATCACTGCGAGAGATAGGAAGATACATATGGCACGGTTGGCTATATTTGCTATCGTGGAAAAAGAACCGGTCTTAATTTGAAATGAAGACCGGACGGAGGCTTGCCGATTTGCGGTGACTCCGTCTGCGTGTCGATTAAGGACTGAATCTTGGAGCCTTTCCTGTTCATGTTGAACACATGCCTCTCTCTTAGTTGGCCGGTTTGGAGACCGACAACGAAGCCGAGTAGCTCACCTCAGGCCGGGAGTCGATAAGTATAAAGTGCGCCTCGGAAGGGAGCCGTAGGCGTGAGTCCAAGGGCAGGTGATTTAAAAGTCCTGATCGTCCTGGCAGAAGGGTAATCCCTGAGAGTGCTGGCGCTGATCGAACCCGCGAATTTGGTTCCTGAGATGTTCCAAAGGTGACCACGGCTACCCTTGCAAAGTATGCGGGGTGAGAGTTAGGAATACCCCCTCAGCTGAGTTGTAATTCGATTCGAATCGCCGTCTCTCCCGGTTAGTGAGAACTTGACGGGCTTATCTCCAATGTAGATGCACTTAATAACTTAATGGTTCGGAAATGATGATATGATGATGATGACCTTATTATACCTGCTATGGTTAATATTGATTGCTCCTAATAAGTGAGTGCTCTAGTACGGTGCTAATCTAGTGGACGGGTAAATGATGATAAGCTTGATGCTAAGTTTAAATTGGTTACTATGCTCATAAGCTCGTTTATGCAAATGTGTCAAGCTAGCCCACCTCATAAGCCTTGCATAACCCTTGGTGTCACTTGTTTTGGTTTCCGACGGGTAAGTCCAAATTTGAGTACATTCGAGTACTGGGTTTATCCCACCATGTTGCGGGTGAAGTTCTTGGCTGTGAAGATGGTGGCTAACCGCCGATGGGCTCGGTGATTCTATAGTTACTTCTCATCTATATGCTTTTGTCGGATGATGTCACTTATGCTAGTAATGTATTTGGAACATATATTAATGTAATCTTTTGAAAGCTATGTTGTTTTCACTAATCGGTTTTGAAACCCAAACTTGTACTATTATTTTTGAATTCATTGGTAATATTATTTTCCATTTTGCAACCCTGCGTATGTGATGTGTATTTGCTTAATCACATGATCTTGGTTGTGATGTTGATTTACCGAGGTCTTTTGGGACACTCGGCGGACTACCGGGTTTATATGAGTGAAAGTATGTGTGTGTCAGCGTGTTAGCGAGAGACGGTAGTATGATCTTGTATAAATTGGTGGTTTCACATACGGTAGTATCGAGCAAGATTAAGCATAATACGGTCATGTACATTGTTTTAAAAACAAAGTTTGGTTTTAAAAAGCCTATTTTAACTAAAACTTTAGCTACTGTGCAAATTTGTCAAAACTAATTTGCAAAACTATGCTAGCGACATCCTCCTTTATGCCTAGTTAAGGACTATTAGGTGGCTATCTAAGTACTAACATGGGGATTTTTACTTTCGTCGTCCATACGACGTGCTATTGTATGGATGCCATTCGTTTGAATGGTAATGTATGGATCAATTGTCTCTACGCCCAGGTAAGTGTGAGTTGTGAGAGCATGACCGTCCCACTGTCGGTCTAGGGGAAAGTTAGCTGTGGTAGTTCTTGGAATATTTACATGTTACACACATGTATATATGAAGGTACTTAATTATGGTATATTGATCGGGTAGCTATGGATATCGAAGTATATACATCAGGGATGTATATATGGAGAGTATCTTAGTTCTTCGCTTCCATTGTATGCTTATTTATCTCTTGTGGGGATGGGCTGCAATGAATTTGCTGCAGTACGCTAACCACGAATGCGTAGATTGAATGTAGCTAACGACTAGCTATATATCGAGAGAAAGTACGTGTTATGCCACCGACATAGAATGGGATTGCCACCTTAGGCTGGCAATTTCGTGAGGACGAATAGGACGAGCATGCATCATGATTGTGCTTGTGCATAAATATGCTTCCCTCACCTTGTCCTAATGCTAAGTAGCTTGTGATCAATGTGATGTCACTATTTCCCCTGTGTGAAGCTAGCCAAAATGCCTTGTCCCATCTTTGCTTGAATAGCTATCTTTGGAAGTTAGTGTGTGATTAGCTTTTGCCTCGTATGTTGGCTTCCAAAGGAAATAGATGACGAGTTAATAGTTAACAAAAAGTTCACCCTTTGAAAACTAAATTGCTAAATGTAAGTAAAACTTGTTTTGTAGAGATATCCACCTACTCGGTAAAAGGAAACAAAAAGATAAAGATTGCCTTACCACCATGTTTTTTGCACGATATGTGTAGTGGTGTTGTTGTAGGTATTTGCTTGTTATGTACGAGCTTTGTGCTTCGTAATAGCCATTTAAGCTAATTGGATTGAGTGTTTCGAAATGCTCGCTTAAGACCATGATGTAGGCGTGGATGCTCGTTATCTAGGTAGTGCCGTAGTTGTCACCCTTTTATCCTCGGTAAGCATACGAGTGTCAAATAGCTTTATCCTAAAACAACGCTCAAGTTACGTAATCGCACAGTTGTCGTCTCCAATTAAGTTCTCTCTTAGGAACCTAAGCTTTGTACATGTGGTTGCTAGCCTTGAATGTTGCGCTATGAAGACCTTTATCCATGCTTTTGCTCGACATTAGGCCCAAGCTTAGTTCCCTTAAATGCTTGCATATTTCATGGTTGTCCCGCTCCTATGTGGGAGGACCCTACTGAAAAAATCCTTGTTAGATCTTATTGCTCCTTCTCCTACTGATAATCTGGTGCAACGATAATCGCTTATCTGCCTTACAGCTTTGGAACCTTCTACTCATGAGATCATGTCGTTGCTTTATCAACTGAATCTCTCTAGTCTTCGCAATGGCTCTATCCCTCGAATCTCATGTATTTTGCCTCCAACCCTTTCAAGTCTCTGGATGTTTATCAGTCTTGATCTTATGATGCTACTCGACAAGACCAAATCTCATGTTAATCTTTATCTGGTAATCACTTGGGTGGACACAAGACGTATATGGAAATTAGCAAGAGTCTCCTGCTTAGTTGCCTTCGACAATTAGGCTATGTTCTTTTCTTATTTGTGTTTTGATCTTCGATCGCCTCCTTGTTAATTCCTAACCTTGTGACTATCCTTGATTGCTATCCCTCTTTTGCACAATGCTTGTTCTTACAATCTAATTGGTGCCTTTGGAAATTTCACTTTGGGTGTATGTCCGATAATGGTGCCATGATTAGCGATCTCTGATGCCTTGACGGAACCTAGGGCCTCCTTGTGGCGGTAGCACATGGTTGTGCTATTGGGTGCGCTGTGGTATCGAGGTTTCTAGTCATGATCCATTGCGTAGCGCACCGATGTGTTATTTTCACGTGAGCTCTTCCTTGGTTATCTATCCATATCTTATCGAAGATCCATATATCGGACCAAAAGTAGTAGAGCTTCCTTTTGAAGTCACAAAAGGATAACCTTTGAAGAACAGGTCACCGACATAAACATTAATAGACTACAAGAGGTGGTAGACAAGTGACTCCACTTGGTTGTCCCAAAGATTGACGTCCATCACCTAGTGAACAACTTATGTCATCTTTGTTGGATCGGAAAGACACACAACAATTAATGTTGGATAAGTTGTTAGTCGAGATAAGAATCGAGCGTCACATTATGATTATGACCTGGCTATCCAAGTCTTGATTATTATGTGTATGCTGATCATACGATCGAGATCAACAATCTCTAGTGTGACCCCTTGTCTGCTGACTACGATGGCGACCATCTATCATGCGTCAATCACACAGATAGTACAAAACGTTGTATCAGCTACGTAAGGAGCTAGCTAAAGCATGTGCCTTGTTTTGATCAACATCATTGTGCCCTAGGTACCACAAATGGATTTGTTCAAGGTTTTATTAGACCAAGTGCTAGAGAATATTCAGAAATGGTTCCTTGTCTCTGTAGGAATGCCCTACATGTGAAATAATGCTTTGTGCCTGTGTGAGAACAGCCCACACTTCCAATGCTTGTGCATCATCAAGTTGGTGTCTAAATCAAACAATTTAAGTTGTTTTCTCGAGAACCACATATGGAAAACCTTAGTCTACATCCTCGGAGAGAAAAGAGCTGCTGCTGCTTTGCTATACAAAGAGATCGAGAGTATAGAACACACACCACAACGCATTGAAGCAAAGAAAGAGAAGAACGAGAAATATGTCTACATTTTTAAGATCAGAGCGAACATCTTCAAGCCAACGATTAGTGACTCAAACGAAGTTGGATTGACCCCAAACTTGGTGATCTCATTCCTTGCTTAGGACCCTTCAATGTCTTAAGTTGGTTTGAGTATTGGTTGAGTAAAACATCGGATTTGAGAGATATCTTGTCGGCTCGGTTTGCTGCCATTTCAGAACAGAGCAGTTTTGGTAGATGAATTGTTTAGATGGTCAAACGATGTCCGGTTGAGTTGAATTTTGGTGAGTAGTTAGAAGACCCATGGATCTACATGCCCACCAAAATTTGTGCATATTGGAGCAGTAGTTTGTGAAATATGAATAGAAAACAAAAGGGTACAGAATCTGCAATTTCGTTGTGACTGCGATCATCCTTTGCATTAGACGGTTGTGTTTGTAATTCATGCCAAGAAATTACAACTTTTAGGTGTATTGCTGTTAGACAACCCTCCATACCCTTGAGAAGACTAATTGCACCCCTATGTGCCTTGCTTTTGCCCTCTTAGATCAGCAATGCGCGAGCAGTCCAGGTGTTCTAGAAGTCAAATTGTGCCCTTGCAATTCGAAAGTAATTGGAAAGGTGTTAAACCATAGATTTTTGGATTATGGTTTTGAGATATTGATGGACCTAAGAATGGAAGCCTCGACGTCAAATATAGTTTAAGAAAGCTGGTTTTGCTACGATGCAAGTCAACCCAACTTGTTTTGTGCAACCGCACTACACGAAGGCAAATTATACTTAACCTGCTTGGTAGTGATCTAGTCCCTAGTTTTGTGATTACTTGCAACTTGTGTTGCCCTCCAAGCCTCGCTAACATCCTTCTGCATCAATGGTTCTCCAATGCTGACATGCCTAAGGTGTCTTCCATGTGTTTTACCCAAGGGTTTGCCTCAGATACAACTCAGATAATACAGTGTCGTTATCAGAGAAAGAGCACTATATATAAGGAACATTATGTAGCTTTCCATCAGTGACATCTAAGTGATTGCACCGCTACAACCAGTTTGGATATTGGTTAACTAGCTTCTCATACCCTCAAAGGATGTTTACCCCGTCTATGATCACATCCTTTATGAGAAGTTGTGCTCAAACCACTTTAGTAGAGAAGCGCTTTTCAAACCTTGGGAACAAATATAGCATCGTTGCAAGGAATATCGTCAGCAGATCGTAGGCTAGTGCAAAGTCCATAGGTCTATGTTGTATCTACTAGGAAGTAGATGTTACAAGTATTTAGTCTACGCTTGTATCACTCTTCGTACATCGTGGACGAAGTACGCAGGACAGTGCTATCTTGGATTCCTTCCAATGTAACAATGCTTTATGGACGCCAACGAAAAGAAATTCTTCAGACAACAACTTACGACAAAGAGCAAGTATCGAGAAAGTGTCGTGACCAAATTAGTCTCTCGATACTCCAAAGTTAAATAGCCTAATGCTATCACCGATGTTGGAAGCCCCTGGATGACAAGTTTTTCTTCCCTTAAGAGTCTTTCGCTTTTGAATCTGGACGCCGATTCCTTTAAGGGGGGAGGGCTGTAACACCCCAGGTGTTTATCATCAGTTAAACAATAGGTTTGAGCTCAAACATGACATGTCAAGTGGTAATCAAGGTGTCAAGATCAAATTTACATGATGGAGCTCCAACTTAAACTTGGGCCACGACATTGCTTACATATGGACCCTTGTTAAGATTATGCAAGAGTAATGTTAAACATGCTTATTCCATGTACATTACATCCCCATGCATCCATCTAGAACCGTGGAAAAGTTTCATGAAGTTTGGAATCAAAAAGTCACATGAAATGATAAGTCATATCTTGGCATGAATTGCTTTATCAAGTGGATGGAAACCTATGAAGTCAACCAAACCTTGGTACCTTGCTCAAACAACTCTACTTGCACTCATGAACAAAAGTTATGAAGGGTTCATGTTGAGCGGTGGCAGTAAAATGCTCCAATGGATCAAAAGGATAATTTAAGCTTCATCGTGATCCTACTTTGGTCAAAGTAGAACAGAGAGGTTCTATACCAGTTTTGAAGTTGCACCTTAAATAAAAGTTGAAGATTGAGTAGAGTAGAACAAACTTTGTTTTTGGAGCAAGACCAGATCAACTTGGAACTAAGTCAAACAGAGGCTCGAAAATTGAATCAATGGCTGTTTTCGGACTTAGAATTTTTCTAAGTCTGAATTCATCATCGTCGCCATTGGCATTCCGCGTTCTCCAAATTTTGCTAAGCAACTTGAGTTGGTCCAAAAATAAAAGTTGGAGATAATTATTTGGAGAAGAGGATACCCAAAGATGGGATCAATTGGACCAAGTTTGACTTCCCAAAATGAACAAAAACCGAGCTTTACTTTGATCGACATTAATTCATTGACAGTGTCAAATTAGGGCCTATTTATATCTTAATCCTTTGCTCTAATGGCTATGAACCTTTAACAAAATTTGTAGAGCATCGGATGGAGATCAAACTTCGTTAAAGGCCCACCATCAAATTCCCTACCGAACCAGCCCAAAAACGGCTTCCAAGACGCGCTGGATCGCTCTCGCCACCTGCTCGTCAAAATGCCGACGCGTGGCCAGGGCGTGGCAGCCATGCGAGCCGAGCGCCCCCACCTCCATGCCGCGTGCCCCTGCGCCCGATGCGGATAACCAGAGCCCCGGCCGAGCTCTCCATCCCCTTCTCCACTCCCTGCTCGCTCCCTCTCGCGCTCTCCTCGCTCCGCTCTGTGGCAGGACGTGCGTCCGCCATGGCCGGCGGGCTGAGCTCACCGTCGCCGCCGTTCCCTAGCTTCCGAGCCCCCTCATGACCAACCACGCGAACCACCGCCTCCGCCTCCTTCTCCTCTCCGACCGGCGATCCTCGGCCGAGCGGGAGACCGCCGCAGCAGCCCAGCCATCGGAGCCGCCGCTGTGTGGGCCGCCGCGCACGTGGCTGGGGCTCCACGCTCCACCTCGGGCCGAGCCGAGGCCACCGGCGAGTGCGCGCGGGCCTCCCGGTGCTCCGCCGCCGCTCCACCATCGCCGAAGAGCCCCCTACGACCGTCACCGACGAGCCTCAGTGCCTCCTCTGCTTCCTAATCCCGTCAGGGACTGTTTACTAGAATTCGACGTAAGTCAGGGGCCTAGCTGCAATGTCAGTGACTCAGATGAATAGTGCCGATAAGGACCTATTTGCAGTAAATTTGCTGAATCTTTGGAAATTCATAGTAATTCATAGTAAATTCGTAAAATAGCAAATGAGGACTTTTTAGAATCCTTGTGAAATTCTCTATGCAATAGATCTATAATATTACATGTTTTACTTTAAAGTTTTAGCTGTAAAAATATATTTATGCAGCTAGGTTCGTAATGCTAGTGGTATTTGTCTTTTTCATAACTGTAGATCTAGGGCTCCAAATAAAGTGAAATTTTTGTGGCATGCTAATCATGTGATAGTTGATGTGTGGTAAAAATTTCATGAGTATTGGATGAAGTATGAGTGAGTTATTGGTTTATCTTGCTCTCACATGATTTCTTGCTTTAGCAACTTGTCTTTTTCATAGAGGTTGCTATACATATTCAAATGGAGTGAAATTTGGACAGTAGACTATTGAGAGGATATGTGAGCCACTGTAATGTTTGTAGAATTTATTGTATACTTTTGGTATATGTTCATTAAGTCACCTTGTTATCTAAAATAAATTAAGAAATGCATTAAAAGAATTTATTTGGTCATGGACCCTAGGTTTTCTGGTGTTCTTTAGTCATGTGTGACATGTTGGTAAAGTTGGTTTTGCCCAATTATGTGTTTGCAACATAAGTTAATAATTATTTTCTTGCCGATGTGGTTTATGGACAGATCTGAGAACTTAGCAAAGTTCTTCATGATAATGTGCTTTGTTGTGAAACTTGTTTATACAAAAGTTGTAGATAATTCATGTATCTAGCTACTGTTAAAATTTGGTGTCATTTGGACAAGTAGTTTAAGAGTTACAACTGTTTAAAGTTAGAGTACAGGATTTGTTGCTCTCTGTTTTGTATGGACCAGTTTCTGTAAAGGTATAATTTCGACCTACTTAACTTGTGAATCATGCTATGATGGTTACAGATGAAATGTAGATAATTTCATAAGCTTTCCAAAATGTCTTCTTGCAAGTCATTTGGATTTGTGTAACTACAGTTATGCTTCTCTGAAGTTGCAATCAGTTTTATGTCCATGTCTGGACAGGTCTGAAACATCTACATGTTTGACCTGTTTAACTTTGTAATTAGCTTTTTATGTAAACATCAATCTTGTATACAATTTCTATGGATTTTCATAAAGTCTTAGATCATCCTTGTGGGATGTTTGTAGCTCAAGTTATGTTTGAAACAAGTGACTGTTTGCTGCTGTCCAAATCTGCTTGTATCTAGAATTGTTTGCTTCTACTTGCTCTTGTTTGTATGATTGCAAATGGTTATCTTGGACACCTAGAGTTAAGGTAGCATGCCTAAAATGTTTTGCTAAATTGTGAAGTACTTGATCATGTATAGCTAGCTGGTTGTATGACATGCTTATGTGTGTATAGTGTAACATATGCTTGTTTAGTATGCTTGTTGCATTCCTTCATGTGTATTCTTTATGTTCATGCATCTGCATCTATGCATCTCATCCTAGGTACGCTAGGTACAGCACGTGGACGTGGAGCGCATGATGTGGAGACATGACGATGGTGTATGGTGGACCTATCCCGAAGGTGGAAGGACTGGACAAGTGCTAGAACGGAGATGCTCACTTAGCGAGTGTCGTCTACCTAACACCGACTTTGTGTCGGATCCAGGCAAGCCCGAGCATATTAAGCCTCCTAATTTTCGAAATGCAGTTACATATATTATTGTTACATATATATATTGTTGCATTAAGTTTAGGCGTTGGATGAAAACACTTGCTGCATTGGTTATCCAATCCTTGTCCAGATATTGATACCCTGAATCCTATGTAGCTCAGGCTCGTGTAGTGCTTAGCCCTGCTCAAACACGGTAGAAGTCGGGTGATTTCCTGTCACCTGCGAGAGATAGGAAGATACATATGGCACGGTTGGCTATATTTGCTATCGTGGAAAAGAACCAGTCTTAATTTGAAATGAAGACCGGACGGAGGCTTGCCGATTTGCAGTGACTCCGTCTGTGTCGATTAAGGACTGAATCTTGGAGCCTTTCTGTTCATGTTGAACGATGCCTCTCTCTTAGTTGGCGGGTGCGGAGACCGACCACGGCCGAGTAGCTCACCTCGGGCGGGAGTCGATAAGTATAAAGTGCGCCTCGGAAGGGAGCCGAGGCGTGAGTCCAAGGGCGGTGATTTAAAAGTCCTGATCGTCTGGCAGAAGGGTAATCCGAGAGTCTTTGGCGCTGATCGAACCCAGCGAATTTGGTTCTGAGATGTTCCAAAGGTGACCCACGGCTACCCTTGCAAAGTATGCCAGGGTGAGAGTTAGGAATACCCCCTCAGCTGAGTTGTAATTCGATTCGAATCGCCGTATCTCCCGGTTAGTGAGAACTTGACGGGCTTATCTCCAATGTAGATGCACTTAATAACTTAATGGTTCGGAAATGATGATATGATGATGACAGCCTTATTATACTGCTATGGTTAATATTGATTGCTCCTAATAAGTGAGTGCTCTAGTACAGGTGCTAATCTAGTGGACAGGTAAATGATGATAAGCTTGATGCTAAGTTTAAATTGGTTACTATGCTCATAAGCTCGTTTATGCAAATGTGTCAAGCTAGCCCACCTCATAAGCCTTGCATAACCCTTGGTGTCACTTGTTTTGGTTTCCGACGGGTAAGTCTGGGTGAGTACATTCGAGTACTGTGGTTTATCCCACCATGTTGCGGTGAAGTTCTTGCTTTGTGAAGATGGTGGCTAACCGCCGATGGGCTCGGTGATTCTATAGTTACTTCTCATCTATATGCTTTTTGTCGGATGATGTCACTTATGCTAGTAATGTATTTGGAACATATATTAATGTAATCTTTTGAAAGCTATGTTGTTTTCACTAATCGGTTTTGAAACCCAAACTTGTACTATTATTTTGAATTCATTGGTAATATTATTTTCCAGCGCAACCTGCTGTATGTGATGTGTATTTGCTTAATCACGCGATCTTGGTTGTGATGTTGATTTACCGAGGTCTTTTGGGACACTCGGCGGACTACCGGGTTTATATGAGTGAAAGTATGTGTGTCAACGTGTAGAAGCGGGACAGACCAGGTGTTTGATCTTGTATAAATTAGGCGATTCTCATATGTACTGGTATCGAGCAAGATTAAGCATAATACGGTCATGTACATTGTTTTAAAAACAAAGTTTGGTTTAAAAAGCCTATTTTAACTAAAACTTTAGCTACAGGCAAATTTGTCAAAAACTAATTTGCAAAACTATGCTAGCGACATCCTCCTTTATGCCTAGTTAAGGACTATTAGGTGGCTATCTAAGTACTAACATGGGGATTTTTACTTTCGTCGTCCATACGACGTGCTATTGTATGGATGCCATTCGTTTGAATGGTAATGTATGGATCAATTGTCTCTACGCCTGTGTAAGTGTGAGTTGTGAGAGCATGACCGTCCCCAATTTGTCGGTCTAGGGAAAGTTAGGCGTGGTTATTGGAATATTTACATGTTACACACATGTATATATGAAGGTACTTAATTATGGGTATATTGATCGGGTAGCTATGGATATCGGAAGTATATACATCGGGGATGTATATATGGAGAGTATCTTAGTTCTTCGCTTCCATTGTATACTTATTTATCTCTTGTGGGGATGGGCTGCAATGAATTTGCTCTGCAGTACGCTAACCACTTAATGCGTAGATTGAATGTAGCTAACGACTAGCTATATATCGAGAGAGTACGTGTTATGCCACCGACATAGAATGGGATTGCCACCTTAGGGTCGGCAATTTCGTGAGGACGAATAGGACGAGCATGCATCATGATTGTGCTTGTGCATAAATATGCTTCCCTCACCTTGTCCTAATGCTAAGTAGCTTGTGATCAATGTGATGTCACTATTTTCCCCTGTGTGAAGCTAGCCAAAATGCCTTGTCCCATCTTTGCTTGAATAGCTATCTTTGGAAGTTAGTGTGTGATTAGCTTTTGCCTCGTATGTTGGCTTCCAAAGGAAATAGATGACGAGTTAATAGTTAAAAAAGTTCACCCTTTGAAAACTAAATTGCTAAATGTAAGTAAAACTTGTTTTGTAGAGATATCCACCTACTCAGTAAAAAGGAAACAAAAGATAATAAATTGCCTTACCACCATGTTTTTGCCCGATATGTGTAGTGGTGTTGTTGTAGGTGATTTGCTTGTTATGTACGAGCTTTTGTGCTTCGTAATAGCCATTTAAGCTAATTGGATTGAGTGTTTCGAAATGCTCGCTTAAGACCATGATGTAGGCGTGGATGCTCGTTATCTAGGTAGTGCCGTAGTTGTCACCCTTTTATCCTCGGTAAGCATACGAGTGTCAAATAGCTTTATCCTAAAACAACGCTCAAGTTACGTAATCGCACAGTTGTCGTCTCCAATTAAGTTCTCTCTTAGGAACCTAAGCCTGTACATGTGGTTGCTAGCCTTGAACGTTGCGCTATGAAGACCTTTATCCATGCTTTTGCTCGACATTAGGCCCAAGCTTAGTTCCCTTAAATGCTTGCATATTTCATGGTTGTCCCGCTCCTATGTGGGAGGACCCTACTAAAAAAATCCTTGTTAGATCTTATTGCTCCTTCTCCTACTGATAATCTGGTGCAACGATAATCGCTATCTGCCCTGGCTTTGGAACCTTCTACTCGCAGATCATGTCGTTGCTTTATCAACTGAATCTCTAGTCACTGCAATGGCTCTGTCCCTCGAATCTCATGTATTTTGCCTCCAACCCTTTCAAGTCTCTAGATGTTTATCAGTCTTGATCTTATGATGCTACTCGACAAGACCAAATCTCATGTTAATCTTTATCTGGTAATCACTTGGGTGGACACAAGACGTATATGGAAATTAGCAAGAGTCTCCTGCTTAGTTGCCTTCGACAATTAGGCTATGTTCTTTTGCGCTGTGTTTTGATCTTCTGATCGCCTCCTTGTTAATTCCTAACCTTGTGACTATCCTTGATTGCTATCCCTCTTTTGCACAATGCTTGTTCTTACAATCTAATTGGTGCCACTGGAAATTTCACTTTGGGTGTATGTCCAGTAATGGTGCCATGATTAGCGATCTACGGTGCCGCGACGGAACCTAGGGCCTCCTTGTGGCCGGCCGGCACATGGTTGTGCTATTGGGTGCGCGCAGGTATCGAGGTTTCTAGTCATGATCCATTGCAGAACTGCACCGATGTGTTATTTTCACGTGAGCTCTTCCTTGGTTATCTATCCATATCTTATCGAAGATCCATATATCAGACCAAAAGTAGTAGAGCTTCCTTTTGAAGTCACAAAAAGGATAACCTTTGAAGAACAGGTCACCGACATAAACATTAATAGACTACAAGAGGTGGTAGACAAGTGACTCCACTTGGTTGTCCCAGTATTGACGTCCATCACCTAGTGAACAACTTATGTCATCACTGTTGGATCAGAAAGACACACAACAATTAATGTTGGATAAGTTGTTAGTCAGATAAGAATCGAACGTCACATTATGATTATGACCTGGCTATCCAAGTCTTGATTATTATGTGTATGCTGATCGCACAGTCGAGATCAACAATCTCTAGTGTGACCCCTTGTCTGCTGACTACGATGGCGACCATCTGTCATGCGTCAATCACACAGATAGTACAAAACGTTGTATCGGCTACGTAAGGAGCTAGCTAAAGCATGTGCCTTGTTTTGATCAACATCATTGTGCCCTAGGTACCACAAATGGATTTGTTCAAGGTTTTATTAGACCAAGTGCTAGAGAATATTCAGAAATGGTTCCTTGTCTCTGTAGGAATGCCCTACATGTGAAATAATGCTTTGTGCCCTGTGAGAACAGCCCACACTTCCAATGCTTGTGCATCATCAAGTTGGTGTCTAAATCAAACAATTTAAGTTGTTTTCTGAGAACCACATATGGAAAACCTTAGTCTACATCCTCAGAGAAAAGAGCTGCTGCTGCTGCTATACAAAGAGATCGAGAGTATAGAACACACACCACAACGTACGAAGCAAAGAAAGAGAAGAACGAGAAATATGTCTACATTTTTAAGATACAGAGCCGAACATCTTCAAGCCAACGATTAGTGACTCAAACGAAGTTGGATTGACCCCAAACTTGGTGATCTCATTCCTTGCTTAGGACCCTTCAATGTCTTAAGTTGGTTTGAGTATTGGTTGAGTAAAACATCGGATTTGAGAGATATCTTGTCGGCTCGGTTTGCTGCCATTTCAGAACAGAGCAGTTTTGGTAGATGAATTGTTTAGATGGTCAAACGATGTCCGGTTGAGTTGAATTTTGGTGAGTAGTTAGAAGACCCATGGATCTACATGCCCACCAAAATTTGTGCATATTGGAGCAGTAGTTTGTGAAATATGAATAGAAAACAAAAGGGTACAGAATCTGCAATTTCGTTGTGACTGCGATCATCCTTTGCATTAGACGGTTGTGTTTGTAATTCATGCCAAGAAATTACAACTTTTAGGTGTATTGCTGTTAGACAACCCTCCATACCCTTGAGAAGACTAATTGCACCCCTATGTGCCTTGCTTTTGCCCTCTTAGATCAGCAATGCGCGAGCAGTCCAGGTGTTCTAGAAGTCAAATTGTGCCCTTGCAATTCGAAAGTAATTGGAAAGGTGTTAAACCATAGATTTTTGGATTATGGTTTTTGAGATATTGATGGACCTAAGAATGGAAGCCTCGACGTCAAATATAGTTTAAGAAAGCTGGTTTTGCTACGATGCAAGTCAACCCAACTTGCTGTGCAACTGCACCACGAAGGCAAATTATACTTAACCTGCTTGGTAGTGATCTAGTCCCTAGTTTTGTGATTACTTGCAACTTGTGTTGCCCTCCAAGCCTCGCTAACATCCTTCTGCATCAATGGTTCTCCAATGCTGACATGCCTAAGGTGTCTTCCATGTGTTTTACCCAAGGGTTTGCCTCAGATACAACTCAGATAATACAGTGTCGTTATCAGAGAAAGAGCACTATATATAAGGAACATTATGTAGCTTTCCATCAGTGACATCTAAGTGATTGCACCGCTACAACCAGTTTGGATATTGGTTAACTAGCTTCTCATACCCTCAAAGGATGTTTACCCCGTCTATGATCACATCCTTTATGAGAAGTTGTGCTCAAACCACTTTAGTAGAGAACTGCTTTTCAAACCTTGGGAACAAATATAGCATCGTTGCAAGGAATATCTGTCAACAGACTGTGGGCTAGTGCAAAGTCCATAGGTCTATGTTGTATCTACTAGGGAAGTAGATGTTACAAGTATTTAGTCTACGCTTGTATCACTCTTCGTACATCGTGGACGAAGTACGCAGGACAGTGCTATCTTGGATTCCTTCCAATGTAACAATGCTTTATGGACGCCAACGAAAGAAATTCTTCAGACAACAACTTACGACAAAGAGCAAGTATCAGAAAGTGTCGTGACCAAATTAGTCTCTCTGATACTCCAAAGTTAAATAGCCTAATGCTATCACTGATGTTGGAAACTGGATGACAAGTTTTTCTTCCCTTAAGAGTCTTTCGCACCGAATCTCGGGACGCGATTCCTTTAAGGGGGGAGGGCTGTAACACCCCAGGTGTTTATCATCAGTTAAACAATAGGTTTGAGCTCAAACATGACATGTCAAGTGGTAATCAAGGTGTCAAGATCAAATTTACATGATGGAGCTCCAACTTAAACTTGGGCCACGCACATTGCTTACATATGGACCCTTGTTAAGATTATGCAAGAGTAATGTTAAACATGCTTATTCCATGTACATTACATCCCCATGCATCCATCTAGAACCGTGGAAAAGTTTCATGAAGTTTGGAATCAAAAAGTCACATGAAATGATAAGTCATATCTTGGCATGAATTGCTTTATCAAGTGGATGGAAACCTATGAAGTCAACCAAACCTTGGTACCTTGCTCAAACAACTCTACTTGCACTCATGAACAAAAGTTATGAAGGGTTCATGTTGAGCAGGTGGCCAGAAAATGCTCCAATGGATCAAAAAGGATAATTTAAGCTTCATCGTGATCCTACTTTGGTCAAAGTAGAACAGTAGGTTCTATACCAGTTTTGAAGTTGCACCTTAAATAAAAGTTGAAGATTGAGTAGAGTAGAACAAACTTTGTTTTTGGAGCAAGAGCCAGATCAACTTGGAACTAAGTCAAACAGAGGCTCGAAAATTGAATCAGCGGCTGTTTTCAGACTTAGAATTTTTCTAAGTCTGGAATTCATCATCGTCGCCATTGGCATTCCGCGTTCTCCAAATTTTGCTAAGCAACTTGAGTTGGTCCAAAAATAAAAGTTGGAGATAATTATTTGGAGAAGAGGATACCCAAAGATGGGATCAATTGGACCAAGTTTGACTTCCCAAAATGAACAAAAACCGAGCTTTACTTTGATCGACATTAATTCATTGACAGTGTCAAATTAGGGCCTATTTATATCTTAATCCTTTGCTCTAATGGCTATGAACCTTTAACAAAATTTGTAGAGCATCGGATGGAGATCAAACTTCGTTAAAGGCCCACCATCAAATTCCCTACCGAACCAGCCCAAAAACGGCTTCCAAGACGCGCTGGATCGCTCTCGCCACCTGCTCGTCAAAATGCCGACGCGTGGCCAGGGCGTGGCAGCCATGCGAGCCGAGCGCCCCCACCTCCATGCCGCGTGCCCCTGCGCCCGATGCGGATAACCAGAGCCCCGGCCGAGCTCTCCATCCCTTCTCCTCCACCTGCTCGCTCCCTCTCGCGCTCTCCTCGCTCCGCTCTGTGGCGGGGCGAGGCGTCGCCGCCATGGCCGTGAAATTTGAGCTCACCGTCGCCGCCGTTCCCTAGCTTCCGAGCCCCTCATGACCAACCACGCGAACCACCGCCTCCGCCTCCTTCTCCTCTCCGACCGGCGATCCTCGGCGGAAGCGGGAGACACTGCAGCAGCCCGACCATCGGAGCCGGCCATTTGTGTGGGCCGCCCAGCGCATGCGTGGTTGGGGCTCCACGCTCCACCTCGGGCCGAGCCGAGGCCACCGGCTGAGTCTTGCTTGGGCCTCCCGGTGCTCCGCCGCCCGCTCCACCATCGTCGAAGAGCCCCCTACGACCGTCACCGACGAGCCTCGGTGCCTCCTCGCTTCCCTAATCCCGTCAGGGACTGTTTACTAGAATTCGACGTAAGTCGAGGGGCCTAGCTGCAATGTCGTTGACTCAGATGAATAGTGCCGATAAGGACCTATTTGCAGTAAATTTGCTGAATCTTTGGAAATTCATAGTAATTCATAGTAAATTCGTAAAATAGCAAATGAGGACTTTTTAGAATCCTTGTGAAATTCTCTATGCAATAGATCTATAATATTACATGTTTTACTTTAAAGTTTTAGCTGTAAAAATATATTTATGCAGCTAGGTTCGTAATGCTAGTGGTATTTGTCTTTTTCATAACTGTAGATCTAGGGCTCCAAATAAAGTGAAATTTTTGTGGCATGCTAATCATGTGATAGTTGATGTGTGGTAAAAATTTCATGAGTATTGGATGAAGTATGAGTGAGTTATTGGTTTATCTTGCTCTCACATGATTTCTTGCTTTAGCAACTTGTCTTTTCATAGAGGTTGCTATACATATTCAAATGGAGTGAAATTTGGACAGTAGACTATTGAGAGGATATGTGAGCCACTGTAATTTTTTGTAGAATTTATTGTATACTTTTGGTATATGTTCATTAAGTCACCTTGTTATCTAAAATAAATTAAGAAATGCATTAAAAGAATTTATTTGGTCATGGACCCTAGGTTTTCTGGTGTTCTTTAGTCATGTGTGACATGTTGGTAAAGTTGGTTTTGCCCAATTATGTGTTTGCAACATAAGTTAATAATTATTTTCTTGCCGATGTGGTTTATGGATAGATCTGAGAACTTAGCAAAGTTCTTCATGATAATGTGCTTTGTTGTGAAACTTGTTTATACAAAAGTTGTAGATAATTCATGTATCTAGCTACTGTTAAAATTTGGTGTCATTTGGCCAAGTAGTTTAAAAGTTACAACTGTTTAAAGTTAGAGTACAGGATTTGTTGCTCTCTGTTTTGTATGGACCAGTTTCTGTAAAGGTATAATTTCGACCTACTTAACTTGTGAATCATGCTATGATGGTTACAGATGAAATGTAGATAATTTCATAAGCTTTCCAAAATGTCTTCTTGCAAGTCATTTGGATTTGTGTAACTACAGTTATGCTTCTCTGAAGTTGCAATCAGTTTTATGTCCATGTCTGGACAGGTCTGAAACTTCTACATGTTTGACCTGTTTAACTTTGTAATTAGCTTTTTATGTAAACATCAATCTTGTATACCATTTCTATGGATTTTCATAAAGTCTTAGATCATCCTTGTGGGATGTTTGTAGCTCAAGTTATGTTTGAAACAAGTGACTGTTTGCTGCTGTCCAAATCTGCTTGTATCTAGAATTGTTTGCTTCTACTTGCTCTTGTTTGTATGATTGCAAATGGTTATCTTGGACACCTAGAGTTAAGGTAGCATGCCTAAAATGTTTTGCTAAATTGTGAAGTACTTGATCATGTATAGCTAGCTGGTTGTATGACATGCTTATGTGTGTATAGTGTAACATATGCTTGTTTAGTATGCTTGTTGCATTCCTTCATGTGTATTCTTTATGTTCATGCATCTGCATCTATGCATCTCATCCTAGGTACGCTAGGTACAGCACGTGGAGGTGGAGCGCATGATGTGGAGACAGACGATGGTGTATGGTGGACCTATCCCGAAGGTGGAAGGACTGGACAAGTGCTAGAACGGGAGATGCTCACTTAGCGAGTGTCGTCTACCTAACACTGACTTGTGTCGGATCCCAGGCAAGCCCCGGAGCATATTAAGCCTCCTAATTTTCGAAATGCAGTTACAATATTATTGTTACATATATATATTGTTGCATTAAGTTTAGGCATTGGATGAAAACACTTGCTGCATTGGTTATCCAATCCTTGTCCAGATATTGATACCCTGAATCCTATGTAGCTCAGGCTCGTGTAGTGCTTAGCCCTGCTCAAACACGGTAGAAGTCGGGTGATTTCCTATCACCTGCGAGAGATAGGAAGATACATATGGCACGGTTGGCTATATTTGCTATCGTGGAAAAGAACCAGTCTTAATTTGAAATGAAGACCGGACGGAGGCTTGCCGATTTGCAGTGACTCCGTCTGTGTCGATTAAGGACTGAATCTTGGAGCCTTTCCTGTTCATGTTGAACGCATGCCTCTCTCTTAGTTAGCCGGGTCTGGAGACCGACCACGAAGCCGAGTAGCTCACCTCAGGCCGGGAGTCGATAAGTATAAAGTGCGCCTCGGAAGGGAGCCGTAGGCGTGAGTCCAAGGGCAGGTGATTTAAAAGTCCTGATCGTCCTGGCAGAAGGGTAATCCCTGAGAGTGCTGGCGCTGATCGAACCCGCGAATTTGGTTCCTGAGATGTTCCAAAGGTGACCCACGGCTACCCTTGTAAAGTATGCCAGGGTGAGAGTTAGGAATACCCCCTCAGCTGAGTTGTAATTCGATTCGAATCGCCGTATCTCCCGGTTAGTGAGAACTTGACGGGCTTATCTCCAATGTAGATGCACTTAATAACTTAATGGTTCGGAAATGATGATATGATGATGACAGCCTTATTATACCTGCTATGGTTAATATTGATTGCTCCTAATAAGTGAGTGCTCTAGTACAGGTGCTAATCTAGTGGACAGGTAAATGATGATAAGCTTGATGCTAAGTTTAAATTGGTTACTATGCTCAGTTCGCTCAGTCCCAAATTAGATAACCATAGGTTTCAAATCTTGTCTCAAAATACTTGACTTCTTATTTTCCAATGCATATTTCTCTTTTTCCAATACACCGCTCTTTTTTCAATACATACTTATTTCTGCCCCCTCTCCCTGTCCTTATTGCTTTTTGTGCACCATACTTATTCACTTCTTCTTAGTTCTCGTACATGCCTAGACCTATAGCATCATCTATTTTGGAACCGAAAGAGCACACCAATACAGATGTCACATCTCCATGTGTATAACGTTTACTAGATACAATGATTCCACTAGAGGATGCCCCATTTCCAATTCACCCATGGAAAATAACCTTGGAGTTGGAAACATATATATAAAAAAAACATTTTTTCAAGATGCCTCTATTTCTTTTTAGCCACAGTAGGCGCCCCTAAAAATACAAATAGTATCTCAGGTCATCAGCACGTACATAAAAAAACTATTGTTAGAACCGTTTGGTGTTACCACCATTTCCAGGAGCAACGGGTTACATCAACATGTAAAAAAGTTAAGGGCGCCATAAAGGACTTCAAAACTTTAGATGGTGGAGGTTCACGGGGTTACACCTTATTAATTCCCCGCAGCTTTTGTAACACCCATGCACGAACCTCTCACTTATCTCTCCATCACTCATTTCATCTATCACTTATCTCTTCCATTCCCCTCCCTCTCTTCTTCTGACCCTATAGTTGTTCACCTGCTCGGGCGGGCTAGCGGGGTCTCTATAAATCCTTATTATAGTTTGTAAAGACACCTAAGCAGAGGCGAGTGAGATAACCGTGACTAAGATGTTGTTTTGAACGTCACTAAGATGTTGTTGTTTTAACACCGTGACCTAAGCAGAGGCTAAACACGCACGAATGAGCTAGAAGCAGAAGCGCTGATGTTGGTGGCGCCATCTCCACTCCAGGCGGCGGTGTGCCACTCGGCCGTCGAATTGGGTGTGGTAGCCATAGAGGCATATATTGTAGGCGAGCACAGAGAGGGCTAGCTTGTCAGCCAGATAGAGGGCGATCGGCTGGGGCTGGTCGGGCGTCTCTGGGCCTTTGACGTACGCATGGCGTGAGTCAAGAGAAAGAGAGAGATACCAAGTGGGCTAGTCCCCGAGTGGCGACAGCTCGGGGTTCGGTTTGGGAGGCAATGGGCTGGGCCGCACTAGTCACCAGCCTGCACGTTTGTGCTGTTAGGCCAGCGTTGCTGCCTATGTCTAATGTTGTTAGGCTCTGGCTTATCAGCTAGAATCTATAGTATTTTTCTCTCACAACAAAACAGTTTTAGCCGGCTTATGTATTAGCCGAACAGAGCATATGTCTAATGCGGTATTGAACGTTCTTGTGAAAATGCGGTAAGCGACAAATGGTTGGGAAAAGAGTTCTTTTAAAAATCGTAATGACTAGCACCTGGACGCCGCTACCCACGTTGAAAGCTCTAGTTTGGTTTTAGTGAATTGACGAAACCCTAAGTACCAACCTAGTTTATCAAAGTAATTATGAGATAGGTAGCACTACTCCAAGTGATGAAGCAAATGAAGATCATGGCATGATGATGGTGATGGCATGGTGATGATCAATGCTTGGACTTGGAAAAGAAGAAAGAAAAACAAAAAGCTCAAGGCAAAGGTGAAACTTGATAGGAGCTTTTTCGTTTTGGTGATTGAGACACTTAGTGAGTGTGATTACATTTAGGATCGATAACCGTACTATTAAGAGAGGTGAAACTCGTATCGAAATGCGGTTATCAAAGTGCCACTAGATGCTCTAACTCATTGCATATGCATTTAGGATCAGTAGAGTGCTAACACCCTTGAAAACATTTGTGAAAATATGCTAACACATGTGCACATTGTGATACACTTGGTGGTTGACACATTTGAGCAAGGGTAAAGAAGATAGAGTTGAAAAGAAGTTGATTGCACTGGTCACAGGGTGACAGGACATGTCTGACGTGCGGACCAGACGCGTCCGGTATCTTCCCGACGTGACCGGACGTGTCCGATATCCATACCGGACGCGTCCGGTATTTTGGCCAGGCGTGGCAGAGTTGACCGGACTCTGGGTCGTAGTAGTGACCGGACGCTGAGGAATCAATGTTGAGTGTCCGGTCGAGGTGACGTGGAGTGCGGGTGTTGGTCCAAAGACGACCGGACGTAGGGGTGCGTCCGGTCGTAGTTGAGCGGCTCTGGGAGCTCTCTGGACTCGATCGAACGCCACGACCGGACGCGTCCGGTCGCCATATCGGACGCGTCCGGTGTGAATCAGCGACTCAGGTTTTCAGCACTATAATTGATCGGACACTGGGAACGTCCGGTCGGCCCCGAGCGGCTCTAGGAGCTCTTTGGACTCGACCGAACGCTGCGTCTCCCGCGTCTAGTCGTTTTCTAACAGCGTGTCCAATCACGTGATTTTACTGTGCGCAGAGAAAGCCATTGGGCGCCAATGGCTAAACAATTTAAAAGGGACACGTGGCGGTCTGGCTGTGGCCGAACACAGCGACCGAACGCGTCCGGTGCACACGACCTGCGCGTCCGATCATCCCGCAGTCAGCCCAATAATTGAGCCAACGACTCTATTGTTTGGGGTGACTATAAATACTGTTTGGCCGGCTCTAGCTCACTCTCTTGGCTATTTGCATTGACATAGCAACCTTATGAGCTTAGCCAAAGCCCTCCCACTCATCTCCATCATTGATTCATCATCTTTATGAGATTGGAAGAGAATCCAAGTGCATTGCTTGAGTGTTTGCATCTAGAGGCACTTGGTATTCGTGTTTCGCTGCGGGATTCTCTTATTACTCTTGGTGGTTGCCACCACCTGGACGCTTGTAGCAGCGAGGATCGTCGAGCGGAGGTTGGTGATTGTCTTCGGCTCCGATCGTAGTGATTGTGAGGGGTTCTTGACCTTTCTCTGGCGGAGAGCCAAAAGATACTCTAGTAAATTGCTCGTGGCTTGTGTGATCCTTATCTTGTGTTTGTTATGCGGCATCCTGTCGAGGGTTTGGCATGTGATGCCAATTAGTGCGTAAACCTCTAAGTGAGTGAATCGCCACAATGGGGACTAGCTTGCCGGCAAGCAAGTGAACCTCGGTAAAAAATTATTGTGTCATCATTTGATTCTGATGTGATTGGTATTCATTCTTGTGATTGATTGGTTCATTCCTCGACTCGGCGGTATAACCATCTTTCTCTCTCTCTTTACATTAATGCAAACTAGTTATCAAGCTCTTTAGTGTAGCTAATCGTGAGAGCTTGTTAGTTAGGTTAGTGTGGCTCTTTAGTTAGCTTTTGATAGCACACTAACTTAGTGTAGTGACATAGCCATTGTGTGGATAAAGACTATAGATATTAGAATTGTGCTAGGTGGTTTGCATTTTTAGCAGGCTAGCACAACATTCGCCCCGCCTCATATTTGTCTAACCGGTTCGCTAAGTGTTATTGTAGAAATTTTTATAGGCTATTCACCCCCATCTAGCCATTAGGACATTTCACACGTCCTATGCCTGCTCCGTTCCGCACGCATCACCCGCTCGGATTCTACGCGCTCGAAGACTCGCCCCATCGAGGCGAGGCAGCAAAAGGCGAGGAGGGAGATGCAACACCCGATTTACTTTTGAAACATCCAAATGAAATATTTGTAATATACGTTTGAAAAACAGTTGATACATACGTCTGAAACACTTGTAAAAAACACCTGAAAACGCTTGAAAATGCCATTGCAAAATATATGCAGCATCTAGATAAAACACATGCAACATATGTGTAAAACACGTGCAACATTTAGATAAACACACTTGCAACATATGTTTGGAAAAACAACTGAAACATTAGGAGCAAAATCTTGCACCATACGTATACAACCATTGCAACATATGCAACATCCACATAAAACAATTACAACATCCAGATGAAATATGTGAAACACTTGAAACATACTGTTGCAACATGCATTTCCAGCGCGCAATGTCACCTTGCTGCTTGGACGAATCACGGAGCTTGACGCTGCCGCGGCGCATGGAGCTCGCCAGTGCGCCTCTGGGTGAGGACCTGCTCGGGTGGCCTGGCTGAGCACCCGCTCCGTGGCCTGGGCAGCGCACCCTCGCACGGCAGAGGACAGGCTTGGCACGGCGGGGACGGAGGTGCCATGGGGAATGGCTACGACGGGCCGCCGGAGTGGCCTGGCAGGGTCAGCGGCCGAGCGCTGCACCTCGGAGGCGGTCGCGCGCCGCGCCTGGCTAAGCCAGCGGGCGAGCGCTAGAGGCGATAGGCGAGCGGATAAGAAAGAGTACGTGGACGAGCTGATTTTTTTTTATTTAGAAATAGAAGAGCGGGGTCTTAGGCTGGTGTCGCGTGGCCCACTCGTCCGGCTGCCCGAACGGCCGCTTCCTAGCATTAGCTTTTAAAAATAGAGCCTCTAGTTGCATCGTGAGAATACAACATATGTAGTGAAAATGCAGATCTTTTTCCTTCAACACAAAAATACTTATCTGATCAAATGAGAAAAAAAAAGACATGGCAAATTTTAAAAATTGAACCTCTAATTGCATCGTGAATGTCACATTGGCGTCAAAGTGATACTAATAATTACGGTACCAAAGGAACACACAATGAACCTCCGAATCAGCAAAAGATTGATATCGACAGTGCAATTTTATTTGCAGCAAATATACCCTACACGCAGTGGCAAGGCAATGCAACGTTGCAGTGTCGGTTCAGTTTTCAGAGCGCGACGGGGCTCAGCAGCGGCCTCCCGGCGAAGAAGGCCTCGAGGTTTCCGGAGACGGTATGGAGCACCCCACGGATGGACTCCACCGTGGCGACGGCCTTGTGGCTCGACAGCACCACGTTGTCCATGTCCAACAGCTCCACCGGCAGGTCCGGCTCATTCTCGAACACGTCCAGCCCGGCGCCGCCGATGACGCCCTCCCGCAGGCAACGCACCAGCTCCGGCTCGTCCACGAGCCCGCCGCGGCCCACGTTGACGAGCACGCCGCCCGCGCCCAGCGCTTCCATCACCTCCCGGTCCACCACGCGCCGCGTCTCCTCCGTCAGCGCGCACGCCAGCACCAGCACGTCGCTGTCCGCGGCCAGCGCGCGCACCGTCGGGAAGAACGTGTAGGGGCACGGCGGCAGCTTGGGCGCGCGGGAGTGGTACGCCACGGGGCAACCGAACGCGGCCAGCCGCCGCGCCACCAGCGAGCCGATGCTGCCCAGCCCCACGATGCCGACGCGCTTCCCGCTCACCTGCAAATAATAAAGGAGTCGGATTTTGGTTTTCCATCTTCTTCACCTGTCCATTCATGCTAACTGAAATGAATCTGGATGGAGGAGAAATCAGCAGGGCGATTCTAGGCCGCTAGATAGCATGAATCAATCGGGAACCTTGGCGGCGAGCGGGTATTCGCCTAGGGCCGCCGCCCAGCCACCGTCTGCGGTGGCGACGTGGCGGAGCGCCGCGACGACCAGACCAACGGCGTAGTCGGCGGCGTCGGCGGAGTATGCGTCCCCGGCGTTGTTGACCCGGACCCCGCGGCGCCGGCACGCGGCAAGGTCGATGTGGTCGACGCCCACGGACGAGGCCACCACCAGCTCCAGTGCCGGGAGAGCGTCGATGAGTTCCGCTGTCACCGCTTCTCGGTGGCTTCTTGGGTCGCCGGCGCCATCTCCTACGCTTCTCGGTGGCGAAGCGGGAGCGGGAGCGGGAGCACGACACGACTGTGGACTGCGATGGAAAAGGCCAAAAGGGTACCGTCCAAATGGGCACGACTTTTTCTTTCGGAAGCAACGAACGAGGTAGGTCTGAAAATGATGCCTGAATTTGAGGACCTCTGCCGAGGCATGTTTAGATTCCACCCAAAATCTAAAAATTTTCAAGATTTTTCGTCACATCAAATTTTACGACACATGTATAGAGCATTAAATGTAGGTAAAAAGAATAATTAATTGTACAGTTTACCCGTAATTGACGAGACGAATCTTTTAAGCCTAAATAGTCCATAATTAGACAATTTTTGTCAAATACAAACGAAAGTACTACAGTAGCCAAAAGCCAAAAAAATTCGCATCTAAAAACGGGGCGCAAGCTGATAACGCTGTCAAGATCCAAAACGAATCCTACAATCTTTTGATGTGACACCAAAACAATCCATGTCCCATCGTCATGAATTATAGACTCCCAAGGGTTAGGATAGGATCATACGTTAGAGTTCTATATGATCCCACAAAATTAGGATCCTAATCACATTCCAACAACATTTTTTTTGTCAGAATTTAAAATTAAGTAATACTTATCAGAGGATAAATTTTTACATATATATGTTCAGTGTAACATGTTTGTATATTTCTTTTCACACATGTATACAACAATAACAAATTAAGAAACATATGTTAACTAATATTGTGCTCCGTTTCACAATAATTATATTGATAGCATTCACTTTATTACTGTCTAATGTTTGATTGTTTTGTCTTTTACGTGAACACATATGCAATTAGCCAGATATATATGTCATGTTTAAAGTACTTGCAATAACAAATCAAATGATGTTTCTCTCACTTTACTTAACACATCAATATATTAATAAATATCTTTACTCAAAATGTTAACAGTAAAAGTCAAAGTTAGCAATCATTTTGAAATGAATGTTAGTACATATTGAGCCTTTTGAGTAGATTATTGAGGCCCTGTTTGGTTAGATGGGACTAGAGACCAGTGAGTCCATTGTAGTCGTAAATAGTCCCTACTTTGCGAAACAGGGGGACTACTAGAGGGATTAAAGTGGGTTTGTGTTGTAGTCCCATGAGGAGTGGCTATTTGAGGAGTTAAATGTGAAAAACACTATTGTAAACTTCAACTTTTAAGACAGATATATTTAAATTTTTACAGAACCTATATGAAGTTACTAAAATGTGATGGAATCATGATTCTACAGTCCGGTTCTATGACAAAAAAGAAACATCCCCTACATGAATCCACATGATGAAAGGTGGATTGGAATCGACTGATGCACGTATCATATGAATATATGAATGCTATTGATCATATTATATACGCTACTTCCTTCGTTTCTAAATTATAATAATAAGACGTCTTTGTACTATAATAATAAAGAACTGCATTGGTGGCCTGATTTGCATCTGGGCATAGAGCAGAGTTTTGCATGCACAAATTAAGAATCATGCACTATGTGTTTGACTTGGTCAATCCATGGATCAAGATCAAGGGCGTGTTCGGCTGGCTGGCCAGCCAACTCACGGAATCACTATTCACATCCTGCCAGAACAGTATTTTCTTCTCACAACAATCAGACAGAACAGTATTTTTCAGTCTTGCCGAACATGCCTCAAGAATGCAGTCGCGTGGCGTGACAAAGTCAAGCGGTTACCTTGGTGGCGAGCGGGTAGTCACCGTCTGTGGCCCAGCTGCCGCGCCGGAGGTGCGCATCAGCGGCGGCCACCCTGCGCAGGACGGCGACGACGAGGCCCACGACGTAGTCCGCCGAGTCCACGGAAAACGTCGCGCCGGCGTTGGTGACGGTGATCCCGCGGCGGCGGCAGGCGTCGAGGTCCACGTGGTCCAACCCGACGGAGATCGTGGACACGAGCTCCAGCGCCGGGAGCCGGTCGATGAGATCGGCGGTCACTGGCCTGAGCCCCGGCACGAACAGGACGCGGGCCTCGGCCGCCGTGGCCGCGTCGGCGTCCGCGGCCAGGACGAAGCGGAACTGGCCCTCCATCACCGGGGTTAAGCCAGAGTCCGACGGTTGCGACAGCAGCACCAACGGCTTAGCGTCCGCGCCGGCAGCCGGCGGTGTCATCCTTCCGTTCCCGATTGGATCTGTAGGAGCAGAGGATTCGGTGAGTATAACCAATCATTTATTTACCCATTTATCAGCGATAATCGTTTACCCATTCAGGTGCAAATCCTGTTGCCAAACTCCTGTTACGTGACGGTCCTTACAATGATGACAGTTGGCACGCCCTCAGACGGCAAACATGCGGCTCTGTTTGGTGGGACTATAGATGTTCGTGCAGCCTGAGGCACGACGGCACGGCACGAAGTCCGTTTTTTAGCCCGACACGAGCCCGGCCCGGCCCGGTGCGGGCCCGGGTTGGCCCGGCCCGAGGGAGCAGGCCGTGCCTGGGCCGCTGCTCAGGGCCGTGGGCTGGCACGGCACGGCCCGACAGCAGCCCTGCCTCCCCTCTCCCCCTCCTCATTCTGCCTCCCCCCTCCCGGCCCACCATCCCCGCCTCATATATAAGCCGCACCCGCACACCGCGGCCGCGGCGGCTCTCCCCCGCGCAGCCCCACGCAGCCACGCTCCCACCCCTGAACCCTAACTCCCCGTCTCCATCTCCTCCGCCTCCCCATCTACTCGTCTCCATCTGCTCCCCGTCCCCATCTCCCCGTCTCCAGCATCAGGCATGGCTGGCGCTGGGAGGCCCCGACCTGCTTGCCCGGCGCCTCCTCCATCCCCACCCCAGGCGCGCGGCTTGCACATGGCGATGCCCCACAGGGCGGCCCTTCCTTCACCAAAGAAGGTGGCCCTCCCCCACCACCACTTGGTGGCGGAGGTGGCCCCTCCCACCAACAACAACAAGTGGTTCTGGCGTATTTCCCTCACCGGGCTACGGCGCCTTCCCCACCGACAATGAAAGTGACGGGGTTCTGTCGCGATCTGAGACGGGATGGGGTCGAGGGCGCTGTGCGGACGCGGACAGCAGGCGCCCGTGTGGCTGCGATCTACCCGTCTTTGCCGCCCTTGCGCACCTGCGGCATGTGAGGAGGTCGCCCGCCTTCGCCGTCAGGCCTCCACCGCGCTCTCCTCGAGGGCCGCCTTAGCCACTGGCGTCCGCCTACCCTCTCTCCCTTCCTCGCGATCACGGGCCTTGGCGGCTTTGGCACTGTAAAAAGGCGTGCTTTCCGTCCCGGCTTTGGCACGCGGAAAGTGGCCTGACAGAGCCATGCTCGCCGTCGGCTAGGCACGGTGGACTGGGCGGCCCGTCGTGCTCTACTGCGTTGCGTGCCTGGCATGGGCCCGTGTCGGGCGGGTCGGGCGGCGAATGGCCATCTTTGGGTGGGACATGGCAAGATGCACTGCCGACCGCTCGTTTCACACGCGCACTGAACACACAACCCTACCGCAGCAGCCGAGCCGATGGCATCCGCCGCGACGGGCGCAGCCAAACCAGGGCTCCTGCTCCTGCGCCGCACGGACGCCACCTTCACGGCCGCGCTGCGGCGCGCTTCCGCGTCCTCGACTTCTACGCCTCGGGCGCGCCGCTCCGGGCCTTCCTCACGGCCGCCGCGGCAGAACGGACCCCCGCGCGCCGCGCTCGTGGTGGCCGGCGGCGCCATCCTCGTCGACGCGGCGTTCCTGGACGCCGTCCCTCCCTCGGCTGCGTCGTCACCACGGGCGCCGGGTGGACCACGTCGACCTCGCCCAGTGCGCGGGCCGCGGCGTCGTCGTCGCCGGCGCGGGCGAGATCTTCTCCGTCGACGTCGCTGACCACGCCGTCGGGCTCCTCATCGGCGTGCTCCGACGCCTCGCGGCTGCCGGCCGCTACGTCCGCGCAGGGCTCTGGCCGGCGCAAGGGGACTACCGGCTGACCTCCAAGGTTCGATTTTTTCTTTCTTTCTTTTTTTCGGATCTTGGCTTCTTTCCATCTCCATTCAATTGATTGATCAGCTGAACACATACAATTGATTGGTCAGCTCAGTGGCAAGCGCGTAGGCATCATCGGTCTGGGCAGCATCGGCTCACAGATCGCCAAGCGTCTCCAGGCATTCGGCTGCGCCATCTCCTACCACACGAGGGCGCCCAAGGCCTCCGTCCCCTACCGCTACTTCCCCGACGTGCACGCGCTCGCCGCGGACTCCGACGCTCTGATCGTCGCGTGCGCGCTCAACGACGCGACGCGCCGCATCGTCGGGCGCCGCGTGCTGGACGCGCTGGGCCCGGATGGCGTCCTGGTGAACATCGCGCGCGGGGGGAACGTAGACGAGCAGGAGCTGGTCGCGGCGCTGCAGGATGGGAGGATCGCCGGCGCGGGCCTCGACGTCTTCCAGAACGAGCCGCACGTGCCGCCGGAGCTGCGGGACATGGACAATGTTGTGCTGACGGCGCACGAGGCAGTGTCCACCGAGGAGTCACGCGCCGACCTCCAGGAGCTCATGATTGGGAACCTCGAAGCCTTCTTCGCCGGGAAGCCGTTGCTGACGCCCGTGCTTCGTCCATAGTGCATAGCATAGCTGATTGATGAGATGGGTACTCTACGAGTTGATTCTATATATCTTACTGCAATTGGAGTGCATTGCATCTATGTTTTCCGTCTACAGGCCCAAGAACACTGATAGATGTGCGTTGCTGTCAGTGGCAACTTCAGTGCAGAGCAATGCAAGCCCAGGAGTGCAGCAATTAGCCCAACATGACAAGTTAATGGTGCTCTAGCAAGTTTGCAGTAATTTCGTGTTAATGGTGCTCTAGCAAGTTTGCTAGTTTACTAGTTAATGGTGCTCTAGCAAGTTTGCAGTAATTTCGTGTTTCTGTTGATCACCCAAACTTGGTTTGCTTGGTTTTGTACTTGTATTTGATCCGAATCATGTTATTTATGAGCACGAGAATGGTCAGACACTATAGGAAGACATGGTCTTTCCAGATTAAGTGTGTGGAAAGCTTAAAGTTGCAATGCATTTGTTTCATGTCCCTTTTGCGGTCTTCTTTTCTTTTTTGAAAATAGAAATAATTAGCCTATCTAACTGAGTAGTGGATGTTAGAACTTGAAAAGAAGCCTTTCTCCCCCTGTAGGCCTGTACTGAACTACTGACGAACTGAGTATGGTTGTGAACCTGCTACTGTTAGTAAACCTCATCAGTATTTTTTGGCGGGGATTAGTGACGTTTATTTTATTTGTTGGGGATGGAGCCTCGTGAGCATCAGGCCCATAAGCCCAACATGACAAGTACTGTAGAAAGAGACCTAGAGTTTTCGGCCCGTCATGGATAGCAAGACTTCTTAGTACCACTTCACTCCTAACTAGAAGAGTTACGGCAGTGAAAGCAAAAGCAACATCACAGTCCAAAAGCTTTCATGACAAACGTGAACACAGTTAAAAACAATGGCGGGCAAGTTGCAGGATTTGCGGCAAGCAATTAAGAAACCATAGAAAAATGGCTTCACTGATAGTAGTACGGTACTGTTGAAAGAAAACTCACAGTTTTGCATAATTAAACAATCGAAACAACCCACAAGGCACGATCAGGGCGACGCCGCCGCCGCAGACGCCGATGTCGTGGACATGGACGAGCCAGCGGTGCTGCCTGCTGCTGCTGCTGACACAGCGGTGAAGCCAGGCACCACCGAGATGGAGCTCACCTCACCACCGGAGCCGACGCCCGCCCGGCTGCAAAGATTCTAGCTGGTGTTAAAAAAGGGGGCACAGCAGAGCAGAAGCAAAGCAGTCAGATAGATTTTGAAATCTCAAACTCACTGTAGCAGACGCCGGGAGGGCGATGCCGCAAACGATTGGCAGATAGAGCATTCGCTCTGGGAGGGCGACGCCGCAAAGAAGCCTGTGCACGTCCCCGAGGAACACGGGACAAAGGCAGCCGAGCAGGAGGCCGTCGCCGCCGCCTGCCCCCGTCGACCGACCATCGCGGGCGACGACGACGGCATTCGCACATTGCCCGCCCAGACGGTGTACTTTGATTCTTTTTGTGCTGTTGCGGTCACCGTACACCATAGTACCGTGTAAGGCCAATGTCACCGGGGTTTCATCAGAGTTTTATGGGCATTAAATATGCTGATGTGGCACCGTATTGATGAATAGAGAGATGATAAAAGTTTTATGAGAGTAGAGAGAGTTTCATGAAGATGAAACTCTTCTGCACTATTTCCAAACTATGGATGCATTGATAACAGGGTCATGAAATCTCAATTGAGACTGGCCTAACCGAGCGAGATATCTGTAGATAATCAAGGTAGGATTCAGTATTTCAGTGGATACACGAACTCGAACGTGTTCACTGCCAACGTCGCCCTCAAGTACGGTTCAGGTTAAGTGTTCATGTTCGAATTCTCCTCTCCTCTCTCAACGATACAAGAAGGGGTCCAAGACCGCCCACTACCAGATACAGGAGATTTGCCGAGCTTCAGGGGCACTCGGCGAAGCTAAAAAAACACTCGGCAAAGGGTTTACCGAGAGTTACACTCGGCAAACAACACTAGGTGTCGGTGTTTCAGAACCGGGGGTCCTTAACCGACTAGTGAATTTGTGCTGCGTGCTCCCAATTCCGGATGGTGATGCAAAGAGACACAAAGGTTTATCTTTGGTTCGGGCAATGGATGCCCTACGTCCGATCACGAGAAGGTGTTCTTGTATTCCTTGCACGGGGTGCTTTCGTAGTAGGGGTTACAAGCTAGGCGAGAGGAGTTCGTCCCGGTCTCTGTGAGGGGAGGTGATATGAATTACGAGAATGAGGCGTGTTGTTCGTGCGTAGTATTCGTCACCTTATCCACTTAAATCCTTGGGGACGGTCCTGGCTGCCTCCTTTTATAGCCGCAGGGAGGAAACCAGGAGTACATAAGAGAGCTACACGTGGAGCGGACTATTCGATGACGTATTTACTCCTGGAGCAGCATGGCGTTGTCGTGGGAGTTCCCGCAGATGTCTAATCGGTATGGTCTCCATTGCAAGTAACATGTTGCGCATTTGTTGACTTGGTGGATTGCAGAGGCTCGGCGGCCATCGTAGCCGGTCATGCCGAGGCCTGTTGTGCCGAGGCCTGCCGTGCCGAGGCCTGAGAAGTGACCTAGGTGTAGATGTGGGTCTTCAGCGGCCATCAGGCGGAATAGTGCGAGACGTGCGCCTACAGGATATGGTACCTGTATTGTCAGTAAGGGATGGCAAAAAAGGTGATCTGACCGTTGTCCCGTCGCTCCTGTTGCAGCGTAAACAAGACCGCCGATCGTGGCTTACGTGGCGGGGTGTTGAAGCGATTAATCGGATCGACGACTTGCCGAGAGACCTTTGAGGCGAGGCGGCGAGGTTTGCGGGGCGAGCCCGCCTCGGGCGAGGTGGAGCGTGGCCAATTCGTCGAGAGCCCTACCGGGGGTCTCGGGCGCGACGGCGAGGCGGAGTAAGATCAGTGAATCCGAGGCCCTGTCGAGGGGCTCGGCGAGACGGAGCGGTCGGTCCGGCGATTCCGAGGCTACGAGGAACCCGTTCGACTCCCACGTTGCGATGTCCTCGGTGCAGAGAGTTAAGCGACACGATGGTCGGTAACTCCCCGCCTCTGTGCCAGATCGGATGGCGAAGGTTGACGCGATGGCGTGTAGTCGGTCACTTGTTTTGCTTTGTGCCATCGTGCGTCTGTCGGAGTGGTTGGGCGCTTGGATGCGACGTTCGGTCAGAGTAGTTTGGTCGAAGAGGCGGTCACGGGGCTGGTGCCGAGCCGGCCTCACGTGAATCGGAGAATCGGCACTTCTTCCGAGGCCCCAGGCGAGGGGGCCTCGACGAGGGGGCCTCGGCGAGGCGGTCTCGGGCGAGTCGGAGAATCGTTCGCTTCCGCTGGGGCTCGGCGACGGGGTCTCGGGCGAATCGGAGATTTCGGCCGAGACCTCGTTTGTTTATTCTGTTGGTTCTGTTCTTAGGGTCTAAGTAGTTTTTCGATCTTTGCTTGGGGTACCCCATTTTCTGGTATCCGACAGTAGCCCCCGAGCCTCGGGCGGGAGTGTGGGATACTCTCCCCGAGGTTTTTTCGAGACTTTTGTTTCTCAGTGGCTTTTGTCGGGTTTGTCTTATACTCGTGATTCCGGTGGGTGCGCGCGAGCGCACCCGCCGGGTGTAGCCCCCGAGGCCCTAGAGGGGTGAGTTTACTCCTTTAGGGGCTTTTTCTTCGTTGAGTAAGGCGCTCTATCGCATTTGCTAGACCCATGAGAGCGAGCTCGGGTCGCTTGTTTTCGTTTGGGGTGCAGGAGGAGCCCCCGAGCCTGCCGAGCCCTTCGTGTGCGAGCCTAGGCCGCAGGGTCTCGGCAAGGTTGCAGAAAGAGCCCCGGAGCCTCCGTACGTAGCGAGAGGGCGATCAGGAGTTCCCCTGGCTTTTTGTACGACCCTCGCGCGTCCTTTTCGTTCGGAAGGAGGGGTTGTTTGTCGAGCCCTTCGTATGCGAGCCTAAGGCCGGGTCTCGGCAAGGTTGCAGGAAGAGCCCCGAGCCTCCTTGCGACGAAGCGAGAGGGCGATCGGGGAGTTCCCGGCTTTTTGTACGACCCTCGCACATCCTTTTTGTTCGGAAGAAGGGGTTGTTTGTCGAGCCCTTCGTGTGCGAGCCTAGGCCGCTGGGTCTCGGCAAGGTTGCAGGAAGAGCCCCCGAGCCTCTGCACGTAGCGAGAGGACGATCAGGAGTTCCTCGGCTTTTTGTACGACTCTCGCGCATCCTTTTACGTTCGGAAGGAGGGTGGAACATACCAGGCTACCCTCGGTGGGCATGAGCGGTGACATTTCCGGTGAGCTTTTATCGGGTAAGTCCGAGTGGAGGCACGTGCCCCATTCGATGAGGGGTCGGCTAGTGGTCCGTAGACGCGCTCAAAAAGTGCAGAAGGCTTCCTAGCGGGTGCGGGGCTGTTCGATTGGCCCTAGGGGCTCGGTGCCTCCCTACGGTGGGATCCCCTTTAGAGAACTCCTTTGGTCTCGGACACGACTTAGGGCATCCCAAGCAATCGCTTGCTGGGCCCTTGGCCATGTATGGGCTCGCCCATAGTCGTCCCCCCGACTGTCTGTCCCGAGGCATTTGTCGAGACCATAAATGGCCCAACCTTGAACCTCTGGACCATAATGGGCTTGGTGCCCTTTTTCGTCAGCATTTTCCGACCCTCGGGGTGTGAGAGGTTGCAGGAAGAGCCCTCGAGCCTCTTGACGTAGCGAGAGGGCGATCAGGAGTTCCCCGGCTTTTGTACGACCCTCGCAGATCTTTTTTGCTTGGAAGGAGGGGTTGTTTCTTTGAGCCCTTCAGCGGCTGAAGCTTAGGTCGGCTGGGTCTCGGCAAGGTTGCAGGAAGAGCCCCGAGCCTCGCAGCGGAGCGAGAGGGCAATCAGGAGTTCCCCGGCTTTTGTGCGACCCTCGTGCATCCTTTTTTCGCGGAAGGAGGGGTTGTTTGCCGAGCCCTTTGGCGTGCGAGCCCTAGGGCCATTGGGTCTCGGCAAGTTTGCGGGAAGAGCCCCGAGCCTCGCGACGAAGCGAGAGGGTGATCGGGGAGTTCCCCGGCTTTTGTATGCGACCCTCGCGCATCCTTTTCGCTTGGAAGGAGGGTTGTTTGCCGACCCCTTCACGCGTGCGAGCCTAGGCCATGGGTCTCGGCAAGGTTGTAAGAAGAGCCCCGAGCCTCCAGCAGCGGAGCGAGAGGGCGATCAGAGTTCCCCGGCTTTTTGTACGACCCTCGTGCTTCCTTTTCGCTCGGAAGGAGGAGTGGAACATGCCAGCTACCCTCGGTGGCGTGGAAGCGGTGACATTTCCATGAGCTTTTATCGGGTAAGTCCGAGTGGAGGTCCGTGTCCCATTCGATAGGGGTTGGCTAGTGGTCGTAGACGCGCTCCAAAAAGTACGAGGAAAGGCTTCCCTAGCGGGTGCTGTGGCCGTTCGATTGGCCCTAGGGGCTCGGTGCCTCCCTACGGTGGGATCCCCTTTAGAGAACTCCTGTTGGTCTCGGACACGACTTAGGGCATCCCAAGCAATCGCTGCCTAGGCCTCGGCCATGTATGGGCTCGCCCATAGTTGTCCCTCGACTACATAGTCCGAGGTAATTTGTCGAGACCATAAATGGCCCGACCTTGAACCTCACGGACCATAGCGGGCTCGGTGTCGGTTCCTTAGCTTCGGAAGGAATCGGGTGGGGGTATTTCCTTCCATCGCCGACAACGGCCAGCCGCGTCTTTTGAGGCGGTCTTTTTCGAGCTGCCGTTCTTTGCACGACGTGGCGTCGATGGATGGGACATAACCGTCTGCGTGATTAAATGTGGAGAAGGTGGGGCGTGGGCGGAGAGATCGGATCTAGATTATATGCGCCGGATCTCGAGGGAAACTTCCCGATTTAAACGCCTCGGCGGTTTCATCTTACCCCTGCACAAACACGTAAGAAGAGCCTCGCCTCCCTCCTTACCTTGCTCTCGCATTTGCTTTCGCCCGCCTCCAAGCCGTGCTTTGAGCATAAAGTTACGGGGAGAAGAAGGGCGAGAGAGATCGATTGAAAGAGAGAGAGAGAGAGATTTACCGCCAGAAAGCAGCGTCCTCCACCGCGCAATGGATGGTGGTCCTATCATCCTCCCGGCGGATCCTCGAGCGGTCCGACATCACCGTGGAGAA
>CAJGYO010000012.1:82316601-82329101 GCA_904845875.1 Miscanthus lutarioriparius | reverse complement strand
ATTTTAAATTTTAAATTTTAAATTTTAAATTTTAAATTTTAAATTTTAAATTTTAAACTTTAAATTTTAAATTTAAACTTTAAATTTAAATTTTAAATTTAAATTTTAAATTTTAAATTTTTAAATTTTAAATTTTAAATTTAAATTTTAAATTTTAAATTTTAAATTTAAATTTTAAATTTTAAATTTTAAATTTTAAATTTTAAATTTTAAATTTTAAATTTTAAATTTTAAATTTTAAATTTTAAATTTTAAATTTTAAATTTTAAATTTTAAATTTAAATTTTAAATTTTAAATTTTAAATTTTAAATTTTAAATTTTAAATTTTAAATTTTAATTTTAAATTTTAAATTTTAAATTTTAAATTTTAAATTTTAAATTTTAAATTTTAAATTTTAAATTTTAAATTTTAAATTTTAAATTTTAAATTTTAAAATTTTAAATTTTAAATTTTAAATTTTAAATTTTAAATTTTTTAAATTTTAAATTTTAAATTTTAAATTTTAAATTTTAAATTTAAATTTTAAATTTTAAATTTTAAATTTTAAATTTTAAATTTTAAATTTTAAATTTTAAAATTTTAAATTTTTAAAAAAATTTAAATTTTAAATTTTAAATTTTAAATTTTAAATTTAAATTTTAAATTTTAAATTTTTTAAATTTTAAATTTAAATTTTAAATTTTAAATTTTAAATTTTAAAAATTTTAAATTTTAAATTTTAAATTTTAAATTTTAAATTTTAAATTTTAAATTTTAAATTTTAAAATTTTAAATTTTAAATTTTAAATTTTAAATTTAAATTTTAAATTTTAAATTTTAAATTTTAAATTTTAAATTTTAAATTTTAAATTTTAAATTTTAAATTTTAAATTTTAAATTTTAAATTTTAAATTTTAAATTTTAAATTTTAAATTTTAAATTTTAAATTTTAAATTTTAAATTTTAAATTTTAAATTTTTTAAATTTTAAATTTTAAATTTTAAATTTTAAATTTTAAATTTTAAATTTTAAATTTTAAATTTTAAATTTTAAATTTTAAATTTTAAATTTTAAATTTTAAATTTTAAATTTTAAATTTTAAATTTTAAATTTTAAATTTTTAAACTTTAAAATTTTTAAACTTTTAAACTTTAAATTTTAAACTTTAAACTTAAACCTTAAACTTTTTTAAATTTTAAATTTTTTTTTAAATTTTAAATTTAAATTTTAAATTTTTAAATTTTAAATTTTAAATTTTAAATTTAAATTTTAAATTTTAAATTTTAAATTTTAAATTTTAAATTTTAAATTTTAAATTTTAAATTTTAAATTTTAAATTTTAAATTTTAAATTTTAAATTTTAAATTTTAAATTTTAAATTTTAAATTTTAAATTTTAAATTTTAAATTTTAAATTTTAAATTTTAAATTTTAAATTTTAAATTTTAAATTTTAAATTTTAAATTTTAAATTTTAAATTTTAAATTTTAAATTTTAAATTTTAAATTTTAAATTTTTTTAAATTTTAAATTTTAAATTTTAAATTTTAAATTTTAAATTTTAAATTTAAATTTTAAATTTTAAATTTTAAATTTTAAATTTTAAATTTTAAATTTTAAATTTTAAATTTTAAATTTTAAATTTTAAACTTTAAATTTTAAATTTTAAACTTTAAACTTAAACTTAAACTTTAAACTTTAAACTTTAAAAACTTTAAACTTTAAACCTTAAACTTTAAATTTTAAAAATTTAAACTTTAAACTTAAACTTAAATTTAAACCTTAAATTTTAAATTTTAAATTTTAAATTTTAAATTTTAAATTTTAAATTTTAAATTTTAAATTTTAAATTTTAAATTTTAAATTTTAAATTTTAAATTTTAAATTTTAAATTTTAAATTTTAAATTTTAAATTTTAAATTTTAAATTTTAAATTTTAAATTTTAAATTTTAAATTTTAAATTTTAAATTTAAATTTAAATTTTTTAATTTTTTTAAATTTTAAATTTTAAATTTTAAATTTTAAATTTTAAATTTTAAATTTTAAATTTTAAATTTTAAATTTTAAATTTTAAATTTTAAATTTTAAATTTTAAATTTTAAATTTTAAATTTTAAATTTTAAATTTTAAATTTTAAATTTTAAATTTTAAATTTTAAATTTTAAATTTTAAATTTTAAATTTTAAATTTTAAACTTTAAATTTAAATTTTAAACTTTAAATTTTAAATTTTAAATTTAAATTTTAAATTTTAAATTTTAAATTTTAAATTTTAAATTTTAAATTTAAATTTTAAATTTTAAATTTAAATTTTAAATTTTAAATTTTAAATTTTTTTAAATTTTAAATTTTAAATTTTAAATTTTAAATTTTAAATTTTAAATTTTTTAAATTTTAAATTTTAAATTTTAAATTTTAAATTTTTAAATTTTAAATTTTAAATTTTTTAAATTTTAAATTTAAATTTTAAATTTTAAATTTTAAATTTTAAATTTTAAATTTTAAATTTAAATTTTAAATTTTAAATTTTAAATTTTAAATTTAAATTTTAAATTTTAAATTTTAAATTTTAAATTTTAAATTTTAAATTTTAAATTTTAAATTTTAAATTTTAAATTTTTTAAATTTTAAATTTTAAATTTTAAATTTTAAATTTAAATTTTAAATTTTAAATTTTAAATTTTAAATTTTAAATTTTAAATTTTAAATTTTAAATTTAAAATTTAAATTTTAAATTTTAAATTTTTTAAATTTTAAATTTTAAATTTTAAATTTTAAATTTTAAATTTTAAAAATTTAAATTTTAAATTTTAAATTTTAAATTTTAAATTTTAAATTTTAAATTTTAAATTTTAAATTTTAAATTTTAAATTTTAAAAATTTAAAATTTTAAATTTAAATTTTAAATTTTAAATTTTAAATTTTAAATTTAAATTTTAAATTTTAAATTTTAAATTTTAAATTTTAAATTTTAAATTTTAAATTTAAATTTTAAATTTAAATTTTAAATTTTAAATTTTAAATTTTAAATTTTAAATTTTAAATTTTAAATTTTAAATTTAAATTTTAAATTTTAAATTTTAAATTTTAAATTTTAAATTTTAAATTTTAAATTTTAAATTTTAAATTTTAAATTTAAATTTTAAATTTTAAATTTTAAATTTTAAATTTTAAATTTTAAATTTTAAATTTTAAATTTTAAATTTTAAATTTTAAATTTTTAAATTTTAAATTTTAAATTTTAAATTTTAAATTTTAAATTTTAAATTTTAAATTTTAAATTTTAAATTTTAAATTTTAAATTTTAAATTTAAAATTTTAAATTTAAATTTTAAATTTTAAATTTTAAATTTTTTTAAATTTTAAATTTTAAATTTTTTTAAATTTTAAATTTTAAATTTTAAATTTTAAATTTTAAATTTTAAATTTTAAATTTAAATTTTAAATTTTAAATTTTAAATTTTAAATTTTAAATTTTAAATTTTTTTTAAATTTTAAATTTTAAATTTTAAATTTAAATTTAAATTTAAATTTTAAATTTTAAAACTTTAAACTCTTTAAATTTTAAATTTTAAATTTTAAATTTTAAATTTAAAATTTTTTTAAATTTTAAATTTTAAATTTTAAAATTTTAAATTTTAAATTTTAAATTTTAAATTTTAAATTTTAAATTTTAAATTTTAAATTTTAAATTTTAAATTTTAAATTTTAAATTTTAAATTTTAAATTTTAAATTTTAAATTTTAAATTTTAAATTTTAAATTTTAAATTTTAAATTTTAAATTTTAAATTTTAAATTTTAAATTTTAAATTTTAAATTTTAAATTTTAAATTTTAAATTTTAAATTTTAAATTTTAAATTTTAAATTTTAAATTTAAATTTAAATTTTAAATTTTAAATTTTAAATTTAAATTTAAATTTTAAATTTTAAATTTTAAATTTTAAATTTTAAATTTTAAATTTTAAATTTTAAATTTTAAATTTTAAATTTTAAATTTAAATTTTAAATTTTAAATTTAAATTTTAAATTTTAAATTTTAAATTAAATTTTAAATTTTAAATTTTAAATTTAAAATTTTAAAATTTTAAATTTTAAATTTTAAATTTTAAATTTTTTAAATTTTAAATTTTAAATTTAAATTTTAAATTTTAAACTTTAAACTTTAAATTTTAAATTTAAAACTTTAAATTTTAAATTTAAATTTTAAATTTTAAATTTTAAATTAAATTTTAAATTTTAAATTTTAAATTAAATTTTAAATTTTAAATTTTAAATTTTAAATTTTAAATTTTAAATTTTAAATTTTAAATTTTAAATTTTAAATTTTAAATTTTAAATTTAAATTTTAAATTTTAAATTTTTAAATTTTAAATTTTAAATTTAAATTTAAATTTTAAAATTTTAAATTTTAAATTTTAAATTTTAAATTTTAAATTTTAAATTTTAAATTTTAAATTTTAAATTTTAAATTTTAAATTTTAAATTTTAAATTTTAAATTTTAAATTTTAAATTTTAAATTTTAAATTTTAAATTTTTTAAATTTTTTTAAATTTTAAATTTTAAATTTTAAATTTTAAATTTTAAATTTTAAATTTTAAATTTTAAATTTTAAATTTTAAATTTTAAATTTTAAATTTTAAATTTTAAATTTTAAATTTTAAATTTTAAATTTTAAATTTTAAATTTTAAATTTTAAAACTTTTAAATTTTAAAAATTTTAAATTTTAAATTTTAAATTTTAAAATTTTAAACTTTAAATTTTAAATTTTAAATTTTAAATTTTAAATTTTAAATTTTAAATTTTAAAATTTAAATTTTTTAAATTTTAAATTTTAAATTTTAAATTTTAAATTTTAAATTTTAAATTTTAAATTTAAATTTTAATTTTAAATTTTTAAATTTAAAATTTTAAATTTTAAATTTTAAATTTTAAATTTTAAATTTAAATTTTAAATTTTAAATTTTAAATTTTAAATTTTAAATTTTAAATTTTAAATTTTAAATTTTAAATTTTAAATTTAAATTTTAAATTTTAAATTTTAAATTTTAAATTTTAAATTTTAAATTTTAAATTTTAAATTTTAAAAATTTTAAATTTTAAATTTTTTTAAATTTTAAATTTTAAATTTTAAATTTTAAAAATTTTAAATTTTAAATTTTAAAATTTAAATTTTTTTAAATTTTAAATTTTAAATTTTAAATTTAAATTTTAAATTTTAAATTTTAAATTTTAAATTTAAATTTTAAAAAATTTTAAATTTTAAATTTTAAATTTTAAATTTTAAATTTTAAACCTTAAATTTTAAATTTTAAATTTTAAATTTTAAATTTTAAATTTAAATTTTAAATTTTAAATTTTAAATTTAAATTTTAAATTTAAATTTTAAATTTTAAATTTTAAATTTTAAATTTTTTTAAATTTTAAATTTTAAATTTTAAATTTAAATTTTAAATTTTAAATTTTAAATTTTAAATTTTAAATTTTAAATTTAAATTTAAATTTTAAATTTTAAATTTTAAATTTTAAATTTTAAATTTTAAATTTTAAATTTTAAATTTTAAATTTTAAATTTTAAAAATTTTAAATTTTAAATTTTAAATTTTAAATTTTAAAATTTAAAATTTAAATTTTAAATTTTAAATTTTAAATTTTAAATTTTAAATTTTAAATTTTAAATTTTAAATTTTAAATTTTAAATTTTAAATTTTAAATTTTTTAAATTTTAAATTTTAAATTTTAAATTTTTTAAATTTTAAATTTAAATTTTAAATTTTAAATTTTTAAATTTTAAATTTAAATTTAAATTTTAAATTTTAAATTTTAAATTTTAAATTTTAAATTTTAAATTTTAAATTTAAAATTTTAAATTTTAAATTTTAAATTTTAAATTTTAAATTTTAAATTTTAAATTTTAAATTTTAAATTTTAAATTTAAAATTTAAATTTTAAATTTTAAATTTTAAATTTTAAATTTTAAATTTTAAATTTTTAAATTTAAATTTAAATTTTAAATTTTAAATTTTAAATTTTAAATTTTAAATTTTAAATTTTAAATTTTTTTAAATTAAATTTTAAATTTTAAATTTTAAATTTTAAATTTTAAATTTTAAATTTTAAATTTTAAATTTTAAATTTTAAATTTTAAATTTTAAATTTTAAATTTTAAATTTTAAATTTTAAATTTTAAATTTTAAATTTTAAATTTTTTAAATTTTAAATTTTAAATTTTAAATTTTAAATTTTAAATTTTAAATTTTAAATTTTAAATTTTAAATTTTAAATTTTAAATTTTAAATTTTAAATTTTTTTAAATTTTAAATTTTAAATTTTAAATTTTAAATTTTTTTAAATTTTAAATTTTAAATTTTAAATTTTAAATTTTAAATTTTAAATTTTAAATTTTAAATTTTAAATTTTAAATTTTAAATTTTAAATTTTAAATTTTAAATTTTTTAAATTTTAAATTTTAAAACTTTAAATTTTAAATTTTAAATTTTAAATTTTAAATTTTAAATTTTAAACTTTAAACTTTAAATTTTAAAAATTTAAACTTTAAACTTTAAATTTAAACTTAAAATTTTAAAAATTTAAATTTTAAATTTTAAATTTTAAATTTTAAATTTTAAATTTTAAATTTTAAATTTTAAATTTTAAATTTTAAATTTTAAATTTTAAATTTTAAAATTTAAATTTTAAATTTTAAATTTTAAATTTTAAATTTTAAATTTTAAATTTAAATTTTAAATTTAAATTTTAAATTTTAAATTTTAAATTTTAAATTTAAATTTTAAATTTTAAATTTTAAATTTTAAATTTTAAATTTTAAATTTTAAATTTTAAATTTTAAATTTTAAATTTTAAATTTTAAATTTTAAATTTTAAATTTTAAATTTTAAATTTTAAATTTAAATTTTAAATTTTAAATTTTAAATTTTAAATTTTAAATTTTAAATTTTAAATTTTAAATTTTAAATTTTAAATTTTAAATTTTAAATTTTAAATTTAAATTTTAAATTTTAAATTTCAAAAAACTTTAAATTTTAAACCCTAAAACTCAAACTTTAAACCTTAAACCTTAAACTTTAAACTTAAAATTTTAAACTTTAAATTTTAAACCTTAAACTTTAAATTTTAAACCTTAAATTTTAAACTTTAAATTTAAATTTTAAATTTTAAATTTTAAATTTTAAATTTTAAATTTTAAATTTTAAATTTTAAATTTTAAATTTTAAATTTTAAATTTTAAATTTTTTAAATTTTTTAAATTTTAAATTTTAAATTTTAAATTTAAATTTTAAATTTTAAATTTTAAATTTTAAATTTTAAATTTTAAATTTTAAATTTTAAATTTTAAATTTTAAATTTTAAATTTTAAATTTTAAATTTTAAATTTTAAATTTTAAATTTTAAATTTTAAATTTTTTAAATTTTAAATTTTTTAAATTTTAAATTTTAAATTTTAAATTTTAAATTTTAAATTTTTTAAATTTTAAATTTTAAATTTTAAATTTTAAATTTTAAATTTTAAATTTTAAATTTTAAATTTTAAATTTTAAATTTTAAATTTTAAATTTAAATTTTTTAAATTTTAAATTTTAAATTTTAAATTTTAAATTTTAAATTTTAAATTTTAAATTTTAAACTTTTAAATTTTAAATTTAAACTTTAAATTTTAAATTTTAAACTTTAAATTTTAAACTTAAACTTTAAACCTTAAATTTTAAATTTTAAATTTTAAATTTTAAATTTTAAATTTTAAATTTTAAATTTTAAATTTTAAATTTTAAATTTTAAATTTTAAATTTTAAATTTTAAATTTTAAATTTTAAATTTTAAATTTTAAATTTTAAATTTTAAATTTTAAATTTTAAATTTTAAATTTTAAATTTTAAATTTTAAATTTTAAATTTTAAATTTAAATTTTAAATTTTAAATTTTAAATTTTAAATTTTAAATTTTAAATTTTAAATTTTTTTAAATTTTAAATTTTTTAAATTTTAAATTTTAAATTTTAAATTTTAAATTTTAAATTTAAATTTTAAATTTTAAATTTAAATTTTAAATTTTAAATTTTAAATTTTTAAATTTTAAATTTTAAAATTTAAAATTTAAATTTTAAATTTTAAATTTTAAAATTTTAAATTTTAAATTTTTTAAATTTTAAATTTTAAATTTTAAATTTTAAATTTAAATTTTAAATTTTAAACTTTAAACTTAAAACTTAAACCTTAAAATTTAAACTTTTAAACTTTAAACTTTTAAACTTTAAACTTTAAACTTTAAATTTTAAATTTTAAATTTTAAATTTTAAATTTTAAATTTAAATTTTAAATTTTAAATTTTAAATTTTAAATTTTAAATTTTAAATTTTAAATTTTAAATTTTAAATTTTAAATTTTAAATTTTAAATTTTAAATTTTAAATTTTAAATTTTTAAATTTTAAATTTTAAATTTTAAATTTTAAATTTTAAATTTTAAATTTTAAATTTTAAATTTTAAATTTTAAATTTTAAATTTTAAATTTTAAATTTTAAATTTTAAATTTTAAATTTTAAATTTTAAATTTTAAATTTTAAATTTAAATTTTTAAATTTTAAATTTTAAATTTTAAATTTTAAATTTTAAATTTTAAATTTTAAATTTTAAATTTTAAATTTTAAATTTTAAATTTAAATTTAAATTTTAAATTTTAAATTTTAAATTTTAAATTTTAAATTTTAAATTTTAAATTTTAAATTTTAAACTTTAAACTTTAAACTTTAAACTTTAAACTTTAAACTTAAACTTAAACTAAAACCCTAAATTTTAAAACTTAAAACTTTAAACCTTAAAACCTTAAATTTTAAATTTTAAATTTTAAATTTTAAATTTTAAATTTTAAATTTTAAATTTTAAATTTTTTAATTTTAAATTTTAAATTTTAAATTTTAAATTTTAAATTTTAAATTTTAAATTTTAAATTTTAAATTTTAAATTTTAAATTTTAAATTTTAAATTTTAAATTTTAAATTTTAAATTTTAAATTTTAAATTTTAAATTTTAAATTTTAAATTTTAAATTTTAAATTTAAATTTTAAATTTAAATTTTAAATTTAAATTTTAAATTTTAAATTTTAAATTTTAAATTTTAAATTTTAAATTTTAAATTTAAATTTTAAATTTTAAATTTAAATTTTAAATTTTAAATTTTAAATTTTAAATTTTAAATTTAAATTAAATTTTAAATTTTAAATTTTAAATTTAAATTTTAAATTTTAAACTTTAAATTTAAAACTTAAATTTTAAACTTTAAAACCTTAAACCTTTAAACTTTAAATTTTAAATTTTAAAATTTAAATTTTAAATTTTAAATTTAAATTTTAAATTTTAAATTTTAAATTTTAAATTTTAAATTTTAAATTTTTTAAATTTTAAATTTTAAATTTTAAATTTTAAATTTTAAATTTTAAATTTTAAATTTTAAATTTTAAATTTTAAATTTTAAATTTTAAATTTTAAATTTTAAATTTTAAATTTTAAATTTTAAATTTTAAATTTAAATTTTAAATTTTAAATTTTAAATTTAAATTTTAAATTTTTTAAATTTTAAATTTTAAATTTTAAATTTTAAATTTTAAATTTAAATTTTTTAAATTTTAAATTTAAAATTTTAAATTTTAAATTTTAAATTTTAAATTTTAAATTTTAAATTTTAAATTTTAAATTTTAAATTTTAAATTTTAAAAATTTAAATTTTAAATTTTAAATTTTAAATTTAAATTTTTTAAATTTAAATTTAAACCTTAAATTTTAAATTTTAAACTTTAAATTTTAAATTTTAAATTTTAAATTTTAAATTTTAAATTTTAAATTTTAAATTTTAAATTTTAAATTTAAATTTTAAATTTTAAATTTTAAATTTTAAATTTTAAATTTTAAATTTTAAATTTTAAATTTAAATTTTAAATTTTAAATTTTAAATTTAAATTTTAAATTTTAAATTTTAAATTTTAAATTTTAAATTTTAAATTTAAATTTTAAATTTTAAAAATTTAAATTTTAAATTTTAAATTTTAAATTTTAAATTTTAAATTTTAAATTTTAAATTTTAAATTTTAAATTTTAAATTTTAAATTTTAAATTTAAATTTAAAATTTTAAATTTTAAATTTTAAATTTAAAAATTTTAAATTTTTTAAATTTTAAATTTTAAATTTTAAATTTTAAATTTTAAACTTAAATTTTAAATTTTAAATTTTAAATTTTAAATTTTAAATTTTAAATTTTAAATTTTAAATTTTAAATTTAAATTTTAAATTTTAAATTTTAAATTTTAAATTTTAAATTTTAAATTTTAAATTTTAAATTTTAAATTTTAAATTTTAAATTTTAAATTTTAAATTTTAAATTTTAAATTTTAAATTTTAAATTTTAAATTTTAAATTTTAAATTTTAAATTTTAAATTTTAAATTTTAAATTTTAAATTTTAAATTTTAAATTTAAATTTTAAATTTTAAATTTTAAATTTAAATTTTAAATTTTAAATTTTAAATTTTAAATTTTAAATTTTAAATTTTAAATTTTAAATTTTAAATTTTAAATTTTAAATTTTAAATTTTAAATTTTAAATTTTAAATTTTAAATTTTAAATTTTTTTAATTTAAATTTTAAATTTTAAATTTTAAATTTAAAATTTTAAATTTTAAATTTAAATTTTAAATTTTAAATTTTAAATTTTAAATTTTAAATTTTAAATTTTAAATTTTAAATTTTAAATTTTAAATTTTAAATTTAAATTTTAAATTTAAATTTTAAATTTTAAATTTTAAATTTTAAATTTTAAATTTTAAATTTTAAATTTTAAATTTTAAATTTTAAATTTTAAATTTTAAATTTTAAATTTTAAATTTTAAATTTTAAATTTTAAATTTTAAATTTTAAATTTTAAATTTTAAATTTTAAATTTTAAATTTTAAATTTTAAATTTTAAATTTTAAATTTTAAAAATTTTAAATTTTAAATTTTAAATTTAAATTTTAAATTTTAAATTTTAAATTTTAAATTTTAAATTTTAAATTTTAAATTTTAAATTTTAAATTTTAAATTTTTAAATTTTAAATTTTAAATTTTAAATTTTAAATTTTAAATTTAAATTTTAAATTTAAAATTTTAAATTTAAATTTTAAATTTTAAATTTAAATTTTAAATTTTAAATTTTAAATTTTAAAAATTTTAAATTTTTTAAATTTTAAATTTTAAATTTAAATTTTAAATTTTAAATTTTAAATTTTAAATTTTAAATTTAAATTTTAAATTTTAAATTTTAAATTTTAAATTTTAAATTTTAAATTTTAAATTTTAAATTTTTTAAATTTTAAATTTTAAATTTTAAATTTAAATTTTAAATTTTAAATTTAAAATTTAAATTTTAAATTTTAAATTTTAAATTTTAAATTTTAAATTTAAATTTAAATTTTAAATTTTAAATTTTAAATTTTAAATTTTAAATTTTAAATTTTAAATTTTAAATTTTAAATTTTAAATTTTAAATTTTAAATTTTAAATTTAAATTTTAAATTTTAAATTTTAAATTTTAAATTTTAAATTTTAAATTTTAAATTTTAAATTTTAAATTTTAAATTTTAAATTTTTAAATTTTAAATTTTAAATTTTAAATTTTAAATTTTAAATTTAAATTTAAACTTAAATTTAAATTTTAAATTTTAAATTTTAAATTTAAATTTTAAATTTTAAATTTTAAATTTTAAATTTTAAATTTTAAATTTTAAATTTTAAATTTTAAATTTTTTTAAATTTTAAATTTTAAAATTTAAATTTTAAATTTTAAATTTTAAATTTAAAATTTTTTAAATTTAAAATTTTAAATTTTAAATTTTAAATTTTAAATTTTAAATTTTAAATTTTAAATTTTAAATTTTAAATTTTTTTAAATTTTAAATTTTAAATTTTAAATTTTAAATTTTAAATTTTAAATTTTAAATTTTAAATTTTAAATTTAAATTTTAAATTTTAAATTTTAAATTTTAAATTTTAAATTTTAAATTTTAAATTTAAATTTTAAATTTTAAATTTTAAATTTTAAATTTTAAATTTTAAATTTTAAATTTTAAATTTTAAATTTTAAATTTTAAATTTTAAATTTTAAATTTTAAATTTTAAATTTTAAATTTAAATTTAAATTTTAAATTAAATTTTAAATTTTAAATTTTTAAATTTTAAATTTTAAATTTTAAACTTTAAATTTTAAATTTTAACTTAAATTTTAAATTTAAATTTTAAACTCAAACTTTAAACTTTAAATTTAAACTTTAAATTTTAAACTTTAAACTTAAATTTTAAATTTTAAATTTAAATTTAAATTTTAAATTTTAAATTTTAAATTTTAAATTTTAAATTTAAATTTTAAATTTTAAATTTTAAATTTTAAATTTTAAATTTTAAATTTTAAATTTTAAATTTTAAATTTTAAATTTTAAATTTTAAATTTTAAATTTTAAATTTTAAATTTTAAATTTT